>JAHBBA010001152.1:0-55422 GCA_018806925.1 Skeletonema costatum
AAGTGAGGGCTGCGTGTTCTTGAGTTTGAAGGAAGAGGCGGCCGCGCTGGAATTTTGCATCTTGTTGTTGTTGTTTGTTTCAGACTAGTACATAACATGTAAGGGTACTGTGCCCGTACGATGCATGAGTATCCATTGTGCGTGTGACAAATGTAGATGGGAGTACCTCCAGTAGTAGGTGTGCGTGCACTCTTTTTTCCCTAAGTGCGGAAACACCCGTGAGCGAGAGTTCCAAACCAACGTCCACTGTGCAACTTTGAAGGGCTTGTAATAGGTCAATACCAACCTTAAATTAGCGTCACCATACTGTGTGGTCCTAGGACCTTACACTAGGATTTTGTGTTATTGTTCCAAATATATTTGTTGCACCCTCCAGAGGCCCATCTACTCAAGAGACAAAAATGCATTCTCTTGGAACTGTTTTGTTTTGCCAACAGTCTCTACAGACATGTAAACTTGTCAGTGCACCATGTGATCTGAAAGTTGTCATGAATCCAGAATCTATCCCGTTGCAACAAACGATCGCAGTTCCGTTTTCTGGTACGGCTCGTGTGCGCATACACTCGAAGGATGTCGAGTATGACACGTGGTCTGTGAGATGCAGACCATCAGCTTACATAATCCATAATTTCCCTTCGCCTCGACACACAACTCGCTTTTGACTATGTAGATTGCACTCTCTTGAAGGCCGCTATCCTGGTGCATTAATGCCACTGCGATTACGATTGATGTGCATCTCTGCTTGGCGCCCGGAGTGCGCCATCTATCTAGAGGCAATCGGGGCTATTGAGACGTTTGTTAACAAACACCTAACACAGAAGACCGCTCGATAAAAAGAATACTGTTCCCATACCTAACACATCTATGTACCACCCCAGCATCACTCCGCAGTGCTAGCTGAGCGCAAGCGAGGAGCTTTCGTCATCAATCTTGCGTTCTAAAACTCTTTGCACGGCACCGCAAAAAAAAAAAATGAAAAACTATCCATTTCTGCGGTGCTTAGTGTGTACTTCTTGTTGTCCTGCAAGAGATAATAGTTGTCGTGATGGACTGTGTGTATTATATTTGCATGTCTTGCGTTTTCCACGCCTCTTTTGTGTTTTCTGGAATCTCTTCTCAACTGACGTCACTAATCCTCGCAGCGCTTTCCTAAAACATGAACACCGCTCATTTTTCTCCGGTGTATTCCTCAATTTAGTTACGTCGCCAGTTCAACTCTTACTCTTAGCCTGAACAGGTATGTGTCTTGGGAATGCATAAACCCCCGCTTCTGCCCTTGTGATGTCGGTTGCCATAAAAGGAGTTGCCTCATCTTAGCATCTTTGCCATGTAAACCGTCTTGAGTTTTTGTGCTTGGTACACTATTTTCTTGCAATCATATTTTTTATGACTTCTTGTCTCAAAACATTCGTGCTTGTTTTATAACAATCTATGCGCAAGTTGGGTGAATTGTACCTGGACAGGTTAGGCTAATGCATACTCTGACAGTTGGCTACCTCGCAATGACCAGCATCCGATGGCTTAACATACATTGGACAGGTTGTTGGGCCTTATGATAAATGTGGCATTGCACTCCCGTCCATCCATCCAACCCACCACTATCATGGCAAACTTTAATGGGTCACTAGAAGCTGTTGATTGCCATATTCACAGCGTGAGATACGATATGGTGCTAGAGAGTAGTGCTTCCGGCCGTCTCGTTTCAGATGGCCTCATCAAGTCACCTACGACGTTTTAGCATGTCTTGTACGAGTGCAAAGAGTGGACTGTTTCAGGGTCTGTGGCACGTATCGTTCTATACTATCCTCAGCTACTATAATGATCCACTAGAAGCTGTTCGTGCTATATTCACAGTGTTATATGTGATTGATGGGATCCTATTAAATTCTCGACATTATGAGATTAATTTGTCTTTAGATCACTCGCTTATCCGTTTGCTCGTTTTTCATTGCCAAGCAGAAGAAGCCACTACTGCGACAGGGCAGCTGGCAGACTCGAAGTGTGGCCTGAGCCAGGGCTGTTGCCTCTCAATTTTGTTTCCTCGACTTTCCTCAAATGTCATTTATTACCGATAGCAGGGCATCAATCACCGGCACATGCTACTACAACAATGATTGCCACTTTTCCAAATTCTTAAGATGGACACAGGTCTTTTCCTTGTGATATTGAAGGGTAAATATATATGTCAAGTCAGTACAGGCAACGCTTTCTGGGTCGGTACTCTAGTCGATGTAAGTATGTAGTCGGTACAAAGCGTTCGCCATCCACCTCCGGCGGCCAACCCGTACCCAGCAAGCCCCACAGGCGTCCTCGGGCACAGCCCGGGCCCCTCCTGGTTTAAGTTCTCCTTTCTCTACTGATCCTCGGGTCTAGAGAGTAGCTACTAAAATAATCTATCTATTATCACCTACCCAGCAGCTGTCGAGTCAAAACAAGAGAAGAGGGGAGACAGAGGCTAGATAGGACACTTTTCACTTTGCTTTCTCTCATCCTTTCTTGCACTTTATCTTTTTCGGCGATTTCGGCACGCGAACACTATTTTCTCTTTTCATACACCAATGAAGTACATTTTTTAGAAAAGAGTACATGCATTCATGGAGAGTAACCTAATGACGGCAGAGAGAACCAAGCAATCAAATACGACAATTAAACGCAAGATACAACAGTACAAATCATGGGCCGAAGAGACGAATACAGTCTAGACGACTACGACGAAACCACCCAAGGCGACACAACCGCAGACGTGGAATCCTCCTACGCCGGCTCCTCGAACCAAAACTCAAAGGCAGTCAACGTCTCCGGCCTCAATCGCAAACTGCGCACCGAATTCATTGATTTAGATCCCGAAGATGAGAGTATATTGGCAAATTTAATTCGGGGGATTGTGGGCTTGGTGGGCGCGTTATTTTCACCGAGGCAGATTTTGGTGGCGTTACGGTTGTTGAAGGCTGTGACGGTTAGTATGATTGCTTTGACTGCTACGGCGAATTTGGTCTATGTTGCCATGGTGGAATTTGTGGCTCAGCCGTATGTGGATAATAGTTACTTTGGGATCCGGCGTGACACTGTCTTGAGAGTTTATGGGTTGGGGCTGAGTGTGTTGGCATTGATGATTGAGATGGATAAATTCACCATGAAGAATTTCAAGGTGCTCAAGGGGTTTATTGCACGGTTTGTGTTGTTGTTCTTTGTGGCGTGTTTGACGTATGTGCATCCGGCGCAGTGGGCGAATGCGAATAATGCTGTGCCGGGGAGTGCAGTGATGTTTCAGATGGTTTGTTCGATTATGCTGTGAGTACATTTGTATCGATATTCATATGCTTTTGTTGTTGACGATGTTTGAGAACTTTGCTCGTTTGGTACATTCCGCATCCCTTGCTGACAGTTTTTCAACTTACTTCCCAACATCATAGTGCCTGTTGCTCCTTCTTCTATGCCATCTTCGGTCTATTGTGTTTAGACAGATTCACATCTCGTGCATTCCTATCAACACAAGATCCTGCGGCGTCAACTGCCATTCCTGCAAGAAAATATGATGCCCCTAGCTATTAATATGAGAGATTGAATACTGCAGAAGAGAGAAAGATTCAGAGTAACAGGAAGAAGAACTCAATAGCAACAATGAAAGGGAAGGGAGGAAAAGGATATGAAATCAGGTACGAGGAATTTTGAAGACGGGATAACCCAACGTCATTAATAGGGTAAAGTTCATACTATGTGTGTTGTGTAAAGAAATTAAGATTAAGAGAAGATTAGAAAGTGAATTGATTGGTGGCCTCAACTCAAGCCCTTAGAATGTTTGTTGTAAAGATATATTGTACTAAAATACTAGATTACTGATTATATATGTATATCTTATAAACCTGGGTTACCCCAATCCATATTCTTACTCTTTTGCGAGAGGCGTTTCTGTGACCTTGCACGAAGAAGCAGTGATGACTTCCGCGAGAACTATGGCCACTCGGAATTGGACTCAATTGCGCCATTCCAGAGAGACGAGATCATTCTAGGCCGAAGAGTGGGAGCGGGATCATTCTCCTCCGTGTACGACATCCAGGACTTTAACCTATGTCCCAAGCAATCCGACAAATACACCGATGAGCAAGCCAAGAAGAGAGAAGCAACCGCCAAGTCCGTGATGTGTGGTGGCAAGTATGTGATGAAGTGCCTCAATGATAAGTTGGAGGAATCAGATGATGAATACCTCTTTCACTGTGCAGCTCAAGATATTGCCTTTGAAGCTGAGATGTTAGCGGCCCTATCCCACCCTAACATCGTCAAGCTCCACAGCGTAGTCGATAGTCAGCATAACGCCTTTCTCGATGGTGCGTCTTCGTTCTTTGTCATCCTAGAACGACTAGAGAGTACCTTGGCGGATAAAATTGAGGATTGGGCTAACTCATTCAATCCATCAAGATCATTCAAGTCATTGCGCAGTAGCTTCAGCAGCCGGGTAGTAGACAAGGTAGATGCAGAGAACAAGGCGTCCACAACGTCAGTGGATAATGGAAGTGGAAGATCCCTTGGCAGTCGGCTTCGTGTGGCTGCTTCTCTCGCCAGTGCTGTTGATTATCTGCATTCCCAAGGTGTCATCTATCGTGATCTCAAGACTGACAACGTTGGCTTCGACCGAAATGGCAACCTGAAATTGTTTGACTTCGGCATGGCTAGGTTCATGCCTAGATGCCTGCGAAGACGTGTTCGAGATGACTGGCTTAGGTACTCCGAGGTATACATCTCCTGAAGGCTCTTTCATCAGCCCTATAACCTCAAGGCTGATGTATATTCATTTTCTGTAGTGTTGTGGAAGATAATGAGTCTGAAGAAGCCATATGCAAAGTACAAGCAGAGCAAAGATCTTGAGAGGGCATTTGCAAGAGTTGATTTCAAGACCCTTGCCATCAATCGAAGGTGGCCCCAACCGATTCAAGATATCATCAAGAGAGGCTTGGCAAGAGATCTTTGGGCCCGTCCAGTGATGAGTAATATTTGTAAGGTGCTCAATGAATGCACTTCTTCCAAAGACTTGAAACTTGCACTACCGAAGCCTTGCAGCTACGAAGATTTGCAAAAGCTTCGATCGTCATTCAGATCTGCCTCTTCAATCCAGAAGCGAAAGAACACCATGCATCATTCATCATGGACCTCTGGAACCACAGCCGACACTAACTATGAAGAGCTTCTCCTAAAAGACGGTGAGAAGTGGGAACAAAGTTTGCACGATCTAGGCGAGTAAAAATAACGTGGCATCAAGACCCACAAGCTCATTTCATGTAGATACATGTTTATTAACCTTTTAGGTGGTAGTAGAGAGAGAAAGATGAATAAAGTTCGCCCCGACTTGTAATCATATGCAGCAAATGAACTAATTATTATCAATGCAATACTTTGTGTGCATCTCTCTAGAGACACTCACTCTTTCTCTTCGCCCCCCCCCATCTCTCTCTTTCCCTCAAGTCCTAGTGCTAGTGTAAGATCTACCTGTTCCGATGCTTCTCCACAACATCCTCCGTAATCTCCAACCCCCAATGCAACAACGTCTGCCGAATCACCGGACTAATCTTAACATCATCACACGTGGTATTCGCCGCAATAATCTTGTTACAAATTTGACTTCGGAAGCGCCCCTTTAATCCAGCACTCTTGCACCAGCGTGATATCTGTCGTGCATCGTCGGAACAACGTCTTCCAGAGTAGAAGCGACAGTACCATTGGAACCATCCGTAGGGGTCGGAATCGGCAATCCAACCGGAGGATTCCCACATGCCTAATGATCCACCGCATTTGACTTTGTATTTGTTGATTGAGGTATTGTATTTGGTAGAGGTTAGCATGGTAGATTTGTTCAAACCGTCAATCCAGGATGATTGGACTGTATCTTTGAGTACAGCTGTGGGGTTGTAGTGTACGTTGGTAACTGCCGATGAAATGGGACGAAAGTATGTCCCCCCAAAGGAACCTGCACGTAGCACCTCTTCCGGTGTTCTATTCGGGTGGAAGTCTTTCAATACTTTGGCAATATCTTTATTTTCTCCAGCTACGAACGTCAATTCGCCAGTTGTCTTGTTGCGTTTGGGCTCCTTTACCAACTTGGATTCAATTGTGATATGAGCAGGTGGCAATGCAGGTGGATCCTTGTACATTTCCTTCTTTTGTGTCACCAGACGTGTTTTGTAGGCGGATGTGGACGATGGCAATCCAGGTTTTTGTGCTGCAGCTACATTTGATTTGACTTTCTTTTTGCTCGCGGCCTTTGCCTCTGCATCGGCTGCTGCCTTGTATTCGACAAGTAACTTTTCTGCTGTGGAAATTGCTTCATCCCACTGGTTATCAGTAGTTGAAGAAGTACGCTTGTGACGCTTGCATGTTTTGACAACCTTGACAAGAACTTTACCCAGTTTTGTGCTCTCGAGTATCTCAATGGTGATGGGCTGTTGTTGTTCTTTCGATAGTGCTGATAGGATATCGATAGCGCGTTCGGAGGTGGGTTCTGTAGCGTCGACAATGTCATCCATGAGTGACTTGGAGAGTGTTGCGTAGGATTGTGTCGATGCGCTCATTGTTGTTGTTGCAGATGCAGATGAGCAGCAATGAAGACTAAGTCGATGATAATGATGAAATGAAGAAGATGGTATGAATGAATGAAGCAGTGCTGGTCGATGACTGCGGATGCGACGAATGTTGGTGTTGAAAGAATGCAATCCTGTAGGAAGAAGCAGAAAGAGTAACCGCTGCAGTCGATAGAAGATCATATATAGTATCGAAGATAGTGATGACCGATGAATACCATACACTCAGTACAATAGCATTCCGATCCCTATCGGACTTGCGATTTTGTGACTAAGAATGGACACGTGGGAGACTTGTGAGTGTTCGGTCGGAGGTGGTTGAAAACTTGTGGCGTGTTGCCAGTTTTCTGCGTTGGAGAGCAGGTCTTCGAGTATTTGCCTAATCACGTGAAGGGCCTTGTGAGCTGGACTGGGTCCTTCATACGTGGGAATTGGTACGGTGTCAAGCGGCTTCGCCATCTGGCTTCGGCACTGTCAGACTTCGGCTCTGTCAGAAAATGAAGCAAGCACCAAAAAAAATGCTACTCTGATGGCAGGTCGAAACAGTAGCATCATCACCCATAAAAAGTTCTGAAACGAATGCATTTGAATTGAATTAGATAACAACAGTCTTCTCTACTCTACCCTTAATACAGAAGAAGTTATATCGTACACCACCACCATGATGATCATCAACCTTAATACCAACATTGAAGCACAAGCTGCCGATGCAGCCGCTGCCAAGACATCTCGTATCCGCCGCCGACCAGGTCACTGGACACAAGATACGCACAACAACAAGGACGAGGTGATGGCATCCACCAAATCCAAGAAGAATACGACTACTCGTAGGAGGCGTCGTCCAGTAGCAAACAAGAACAAGAAGCAACAACAAAAGATGATTCATCAACAACACCACCACTGCGATGATGACTCGTCATCAGCATCAACGGCATCCACCGCCTCGGCTAGTCTCTCCTCTTCCGATCTTTCAAGCTGTGAAGAAGATCAAGAGAACATTACCAATCTTAACAAGCAGTCCATTAAGAACAAGCGCACTCAACAACGCAAGTCATCATCATCCACCACCGCCAACAACAAGAAGTCCAAACAACCACGACGAAAACACAAGAAAACATCTTCTCCACCATCATCCCCAAAGAAATCCAAATCCCCAAGGAACTCACACCCCAAGAAAAATCACAGTACGTTCGCCCTAGACGCCGAAATGGTCGGTGTAGGTCCACACGGACAACACTCCCGCCTCGCTCGTATCACACTTGCCAACTACGATGGAGAATGTATCTACGACACACTCGTCCAAGTTGTGGAGACTGTGACGGACTACCGCACGTTCGTGAGTGGGATTACACCCCAAGATTTGGAGGAGGGTGGATCTGCTATACCATTTGAAGAGTGTCGTTCTCAAGTGTTGGAGTTGATTACTGACAAGATTGTGATTGGGCATGGATTGAAGAATGATTTTAGGGTGTTGGGTGTGACTCATCCGTGGTACTTTACACGGGATACTGCCAAGTATGAGCCGTTTATGAAGGTGGATCCTACTGGGGAGAAGGACTTTATTCCCAAGAAGTTGAAGGTGTTGGCGAAGGATAAGTTGGGATTGGTCATTCAGGAGGATGG
The DNA here is from genome assembly GCA_018806925.1 of Skeletonema costatum. NCBI lineage: Eukaryota > Bacillariophyta > Thalassiosirophyceae > Thalassiosirales > Thalassiosiraceae > Skeletonema > Skeletonema costatum. The sequence continues at coordinate 8,193 of JAHBBA010001152.1, forward strand.
TGTGCCACATTGTCCTTTGGAGGATGCTGTGGCGGCGTTGGAGTTGTATAAGAAGCATAGGACCAAGTGGGAGAAGGCGATGAGTTATAAGATGGAGAGGACGAAGGCGATTACCAAGTGTTAAGAGTGAGAGAGAAAGAAGATGTGTGATGTGATGAGTGGTTGTAGCTGTAGTTGATAGTTTTTAGTGTGATGTCGGTGTAGAGAGAATAGAAACAAGTGTAATTTAAATAATGTGATGAGCACATATACACAATTTGAGTGTACTTCATGTTGTCTCCGAGGAGAAGAACCATTTATTGTCTTCTCTTGTACATGAATGAGGTATGATGCCCTTTTTCTTTTTGACTTCACTCGCGCCATGTGAGGGACTGACATGGCAGGTTGTGGTCCATAGTCCGTGGGCGGGTTGACACAGTGAGCGACGACCTGTTGGTAACAATCATAAGCATGTTCCATTCACCACCAAACAAGATTACAATACGCCACTTATGATTAGAGAGTCTCAGGATGCCTTTTGAAAGTGAATTATGACAGCTATGAATCATGACAGCATGGAAATTAGTTAGAGCAATATTTACCCCAAAGCTACTCTACTACTCTACTCTACTCAAAATATCTTTCAACTCAGAATCTTCGAGAAGAGATTGCTGGAATACGAGCATGTCCAATCGAAGATGAATCGTCGTCAAAGACGTAAAATATATCCTGTCCAGCCGAAGCAATGCCCGTAATCCTTCCTCTGCCTTGGCCACTGACAACTTCCATGGTCACAACCCTTGGATTAAGTGGGTTGGAAATATCCAATTCCAAGTATGCTGATCTCGCACCGTTTTGAATAACACCTCCAAACACGGCAATGGAACGGTCCGAATTGACATCTACAGTCAATGCCTCAAAGCCATTCGGCACATTCACGACTGTTGGAGATCCATTCCTTCTTGGATTTTGCACGGTAACTGGTCCATTGGCAACATGCAAGTAGCTTCTGCCATTATTTTGAAAGTACATTGAGCTATCACAGGGGAAATTTGCTATGTTTAAGTATATGAACAAACATAAAGAGGTCAGTTAGCGTAATCACAATGAGCATAGCTGCAACAAACCCTCACAGGACATACCTGGTGATATAGTATATTTGAAGTTGACAGTATTCTCAACAGGAAAGAACCTTGAACGATCGAGAGATCGACTGCTCTGGTTGATATTCGCAATGGTAATTCCGAATCCACTTCTTGTATCTGTACACAAAGCTGCGATGTTTCTCGATACCAAAGTAACAGATGGATGGCCGATCTCGTTGAGGGTTTGGTTACGAATGGTAGGACGACTGGACAATCTGCCAGTGCTTGTGTCATATCTGAAGGTTGACACCCCACCAGTTCCACCAGATACGACAAGTGTCCCTCGTTGAGCATCTATGCCTACAAATGGAGATGTGCTAACTCTTTGCGTAGCACAACCAATCAATTGTAACGATACTTCTCCTCTTCTAGTGCTTGATCTTGCTGAGAGATTGAAGGAGCAGACTAATCCAGAAGAAGCATCTATTGCAAATGCAACCACATCACCCTGTCGTGCCATAGCATCTGAATCAAGAGCCACATCATCAAATCCACGAATGGTATTTGGTAAGTTGGAGAATTGATGTACGTCTTGTTGTGAGGTATTTGCATCGTATGTGACAAGAGAGCGTCGTAGACCGCTTTGGTTTGTGGTTCCTATGGCGATGCCGTCATTCGTCGTAACTATATTTCGTGCCTGTGCAGCATCATTGCAGCAAGATAAGACGAAGATGGAGGCTGGCAACAGTTGTAGGATCTTCATTGTTGATATTTTGCGTTGTTCTTTTTTATGATTCGGCGGACGGGATTTTGTTGTGCGTTGCTTTGCTTAGTTTATCGCATGCTCTTGAGCATCATGTCAAGATGCATTTTTCTCGAGCGGTGTGTGTTTGTGCTTTTTGTTAGTGATGCCCCAAGTTCTTTTGGTCATCCATCTCCAAAAAAGCAAGAATCAACAGCTTTACTTTTTCAAAAAAAGACAACCCAATCTCTTATCAGACTCATTTCAACACAGGGTGAACTATTACACGCGTGTGGTAAGAGCGCATCTATCCTGGAATGCTGTGCGTTCATGTCTTCTCTTTTGGGCGGTGGCCTGGATGGTGAGGCCTGTGTTACTCCTATCTCGGATCATCATGTAGTATGTACAATCAAAACGAATACTTCACGCACACGATCCTTCAGTCGATTTAATTCCAGTACCATATCATCATGCAAATTTAATAGCTTGGAGTCAGAAACAGAAAGCTGATGTTAATGGCTGGTATGAAGATTAGATTCCACAGTAGATCTATGGGTGAAAGCAACTCCTCCTCTGGACAAGTGAACAAATGGAATCAGTTTCCCCACAGAGAGAGAGCCTGCTAATGGTGATGGACTTCCATACATTATGTTCCGAAAAGTTACGGAGACAAAACTTCCGACACTCACATATTATTCTCCTCAGCCCAGCTCAAGTTGTTCCGGCTGAGACCAAATATTGCTTTTGGAGAGTTCAAATACTGAAGAGGAGGATAGGAGGCATTTGCCATGAGATCATACGGAACTCCGCTGACTCCTTACCTCTAGAGAGAGGTACTCAACTTGTGAGTACGATATGTTGCAGTATTGTACCTTCCTACGTACAGTGTGTGATGAACGAACGCGAAGGCGCGTCACGTGAAGCGGCGGAACTGCAGAGCACAACAACTGCAACAACTCTATGGACCATAACTCTCCAACAATCGAAACAACGAACAATGGAAGAAGCCGCAACAGCATCCACTGACTGGATTGGCCTCGGTGATAGGTCGCATCCGAACTTGGAGCTAGTCGACAAACTCAAGCGAGAGCTCACATACGATGGGCACGAAAATGATTTGAGGGAGTTAGAGAAGGCTCACTTCGAGGGTTTCCCGAATTTACTGTCATCCTCAATCGAGTTAAAGGGTTAGAAAAGATGAATAGAGGTGATCGATCGCACCCAAACTTGGTACGTCTGGATGAACTCATGAACAAGTTAACGTACCATGGCTGGAGGGATGATGTTCAAGAAGCAGAAAAGGAGCACCAAAGTAATAATATCATCTTCGATGTGAAAATTAAACTGATCGAAAGGAAACAGAAGATTAGTGTAGGCGATCGCTCAGATGAAGACCTGAAATTCTTGGATTCATTGCGCCTATCATATCCAGGTTGGGAGACGCATAGGCAGCGATTGGTTGGTTTGTACATAAAGGCTTTGACTTGACTGATGATGAGAAGTTTTGCTTGTCTGAAAGACAACGGATGTACGAAGGGGATCGATCGCACCCACGACTAGCTGCACTTGATTCACTCAGATTGACTTATCCTGGATGCGAAAAGGATATTGAGGATTACGAGTTCAAGCATGTTGGGGCGTTCAGTTACTGTGAGGGGAGATTAGATGATTCCGCGGAATATCTTGCCATTTTCAAGAGGAAGCAACAAGATTATGCCACAGGTAGAGTCGACCTATCTTGGATGCATCCCATACAACGCACTATTGTGGAAACACAATGGACCTTTCCTGGTTGGAAACACGAAGTGCAACAGGTTCGTGGAAGCACTTCTGACTTCAGTCATGTCCTTGAAGATTTCCAGCTTAAACAAATGATACACGATGAGGACTACAGCCGCCACCCAATGCTTATTAAGCTCAAGTCAATGCAACTGTCTTATCCAGGTTGGGAAAAAGACATCAAAGACTGCAGAAGACAACTTACTAGTTATTTAGGAAGGTACTTATTCGAGAGCTCTGTCGAAGGAATGTTGACTAAGCAACACGTCTACAATGGTTATTTGAGATCAATGATCAGAGACACAAAGGAAGAAAAAGAAGTCAAAAGCAGCATGGGTGAGTGTATAGTGTGTTGGGAGGCTCCTCGCACGCATGTGTTCGTTCCTTGTGGACACATGTGCGCATGCAAGTCGTGTAGCAGTCGGGTGATGGAAAACAGAAAGGTATGTCCCACTTGCAACCAGCCATCAAAAATGGCAATCGAAGTGTTCACGCCCTGAATGTGTATGCAAATGAATACTTTCGTATTGATAGTAGTGTAGAATGTAAATTATTTAGAGAGGTGACACAAAGGTCTCTTCAACTCATTATTTTGATGCCCATATATGCGTATACGATATAGAAGACAAATTTCATAAAACTGACACACTATTCTCATTCGCAAACCTACTAGATAACACCTATCAGCCACCAGCCACTGTCTGATTGTAGCATATTAGTAGCCCTCATGTAGTATGTTCAGTCGATCCTTTGGTACAAACATCAATCCAAACTCTACTGGATGACACAAGACACACAAGTGGAGCAAACCAAAACTTTTAGGAGCTATATAGCCATAAAGCAAGCAATATATGTACCTTCACGAGCTTAGCCCTGAATACAAGCACGCTTCTGCCGAGAAAACAGTCATACATTTTAGGTAGCAGATGATTCCAGTAGCCAAGCCGATCCAGGGCCGACCCTGTACATGTACAGATAAAAGTATGTAGTTGGCTGCAAAAATACAGGTACCTAAAATTACCGGTACTAACTACTAAAATCTATCCAACCTAAGAGCCCCACTTTCATCTACTGTGGAATCAATACATACACAGGAAAGCGAACGCTAATCGAAATCCGAACTCTATCAGAGTTCGCTCACGAAAAGTTGTTGATCTTGTGAAAATGACTTCTTTGTTATGACAGCGAACAACAACTGAAATAATAATTGTACGCAGCAGCTCAGGCTTCTACATAATATCTTGAGCACGCACCTGTGAGGAACAGGCGAACAACAAAAACTGAAATAATAATAACAGCAGGCTTTCGAAGTTACCAATTGTCGAACAATGGAAGAAGAAGCCGCAACAACATCTGCTGACTGGATTGGCCTCGGTGATAGGTCGCATCCGAACTTGAGGCACGTTGACATACTCAAGAAAAAGCTAACGTATGAAGGGCACGAAATGATCTAAAGGAGTTGGAGAAGGCGCACTTCACCAAAGGTGGCCTCGGTTTTAAGAACATCCTTCACCGAATTAGAGAGACAGAAAAGCTGAGTAAAGGTGATAGATCGCACCCAAACTTGGTGCGTCTGGACAAACTCATGAAAAAGTTAACGTATGATGGCTGGCGGGATGATGTACAAGAAGCAGAAAAGAAGCACTTGTATAGTCCCTTTGATTTTGAATACGTCGTGAGACGAATTGAACGGAAGAAAAAAGTCAGTGTAGGCGATCGATCTGATAAAGACCTAAAATTCTTGGATTCGTTGCGCCTAACATATCCAGGTTGGGAAAAGGATTGGCAGCAAGCTTTTGACCACTATATTGGTGGCTTTACATTGCGTTGTTTTGGTTTCAAGTTCTGCTTGACTGAGAAACAACGCATGCACGAAGGGGACCGTTCTCATCCAAGACTTGTTGCACTTGATTCACTCAAACTCACATATCCTGGCTGGCAAAAAGATGCTCACAAGTATGAGCAAAAACATGTATGCTTGGGCTTAAACGGCTTTGAAATGCTAATAGGATCCCCAGCAGACACAGCAATAGCAATTCTCAAAAGCAAGCAACAAAGATATTGTGGTATAAAAGGCGCGTCTTGGATGCTTCCTGATCAACGCACCATTGTCAACACGCAATGGACTTTCCCTGGTTGCAAAGAACAAGTAAAATATGTTCTTGGAAGCACTTCCCAAAACTTTGCTGGTACCCTTGAACATTTTCAACTTCGGCAAATGATGCATGACGAGGACTACAGCAATCATCCACTACTCATCAAGCTCAAGTCAATGAAGTTCTCTTATCCAGGTTGGGAGAAAGATATTGACAATGCTAAACGCGAACTCTACAGTTCTACTGACAATGTGGAAAGACTCACATGAGAGGAATATGCAAGAAATGCAGAATAAGCAAACAGTTTACGATGGATATGTTAGGTCATTGAAGAAGGAAACAATGACAATGGGAGAACAGAAGGAAGAGGAGGAAACAGGCCTGAAGGAATGCGTCATCTGCTGGTCGGCTCCCCGCACTCACGTGTTTGTGCCTTGTGGACACATGTGCGCATGCAAGTCATGCAGTGAAACGTTGATTGAAAACAGGAAAGTGTGCCCCGCTTGCAACCAGGCTTCAACAATGGCAATCGAAGTGTTCATGCCCTAGATGGGTGTGTCTACAAATGAGGGTGTTAATATATAGTAGTGTAGCTTTCTTGTAGAGTGTAGTAAGATAAGATAATATCAGCATTGTGTGATGCACACTACATGAACATATATAGGCACTGGCTCTCATTATAGAAACGGAAGAAAGGTAGTAAAGATTATCAGCAAGTGATGTATCTATATGAATATGGCAATAGTTCTCTGTAGAATCTGGTGCATACGTTGGCAAACCAACAAGCCTCTTAAGTCACCATTTTTCAGTCGCACTCCTGCTCTCTCACGCAGTCACACAGATTATATGTTGAACAAGATTACAGGCTTGAGACATACATCCCTTGATCACAAGAAATAGCTGTTATGAAGTTTCTTCTTGCTACTTGATCTTCTTTGCCACACAAGGACAAGACTCTAGACTGCCTCTTGCACTTTCACGATTTCAGAATCACTTTGGTGATACAGATACTGACTCAAAGTAAATGACAGCATAGATCCCGCTGAACAAAAATGGCGGGCCTCGCCCAACCTAACAAATCTCAAACGACGTGCAAATTTCACGATAAGAAGTGAAGTAGTTCACGAAGTGCATCCAGGCATCCAGTGAAAGTTGTGTTGAGCAAGCAACACACAAGAAGATACAATAGTGGTTTGTCATACAACACTCTAGGCAGCTTAACCAGCTCGAAAAATCTTGGTAAGTCGTGCCGATGCGAAGATGTTACCGTGAGGAGATATTGACTGTCATCTGTCACGTAGATTTTGTGTTTACTTCGGAGAGACACAGCTGTGTCCGACACGCTCTACACTCTCTATTTGTGCTGGTCTGTTCGCATGAAAGTCTGCTTTAACGACTTTGAATCTAATCATGCTGCTCTCTCTCGCCTCTCTCTCTGATCCGCTGCACGCATTAGAATCTTAACATTTCAAGGCAATAGAGCCACCTATACGACCATCCACGCATATCTTATTATACCATGGCAAGCGAGGAAGAACGCGCGGCCATCCTAGCAGAATACAAAGCCAGTGTCGCCTCTGCAAACAACGATGACGACGACGAAGATGACTTTGACGAAGAAGACGAAGTTGATTTTGATCCAGACGCTGCCTTCTCCGATGAGGAAGAGGCGGACTACGAAGAGGCGGACGAAGCAGCACCAGAACCAGATTATGTTGTTCTCACCGGATCCATCCATCTTAATGAAGAGGGTCGTATCATCTATTCTGGGACGTGGTGTATGAAGTCAGAATTGGATGCTGGTACAAATAATAATGGTGGTGTTGCAGATGAAAAAACAATCCAAGAGAAATCATCATCCCAAGTTCAAACTGAAATCGCAAAATGTATGTTTCTCCACCGCCACTGCCGCAGGGAGGAGAAGCTACCAATAATGTTGTTGGCAATAAGAAACTCTTTGACATTCGCCAACCAACTCTCACTAACGCCGGAGAGGTTCCCACAAGACGAATCATTATATTTGATGGATTTTTCTTTGCAAAGCCTCAACCACCACCTGTCGTCGCGGATGGTTCAACTACTCCAAAAGAATCTAATGGTGAAAAAAGTAGCAGTGTTCCCAAGAAAATTAAAGAACGTGATGTGGAACTGTTCATTTCACTAGTAGAAAGCGAAAAGAATAGTGAGTTGGATGATGATAAGTTAACGTATCGTATTGCGGGTAGGGGACAGAATGAGTATGGTCAGTTTGTATTGGATGGGACGTACACACCTCCTACGGTGTTTGATAAGCACAACAAGGCCATGGTAATTTGCAACAAAACATATGGTGTGGGCGGAACCACGAAGGAAACTCGTGCCGCCAAGGGTAGTAAGAGAAAGGTCCAGTCGGATGATGACTCGTTTGATGAAGATTTTGATGGTGAAGAACGGGCGGATTATACCGAGTTGATTGAACTGTCGGAAGATGCAAATTTGTCAGTGGAAGAACTACGTAAGAAGTATTATGGAGGAGGTGAGGATGATGAAGAGGAATTTGATGAGGATGATGATGGTGGAGGAAAGATGTCGGCAGCAAAGAAGCCACGGTTGGATGAAGAATCGGATGATGATGAGTGTGGATTCTAGCCTTAGGGAAACGGAGCATCTTCTCATCTTCTTTCATACCGTGTATTCACATGATTTGATAAAAGTGCATATGATATGTGTTGTTATGTTCTTATGATCACCCTCTCCTCTACTGTCTAGTTACTTACTCTCTACATAGTGATCTTATCTCTCGCACAGTCTCTTTATTCCACTGCATCACCATCACAAACTAAAAGGAGCCAGCAGCCACACTCGTGTCGCACCTCCAACCACAAGAAAGCCACACGAAAAAAATCTTCTGACAAAATCTTTGGACAAAACAAACGCGATCCTGGATTCTCACTCGTACTTATTAAATACACCACCATGACAACACTCCTCTTAATCGACTGCCAAAAAGACTTCCACCCAGGCGGCTCCCTCGCAGTCCCCAACGCCGACAGCGACGCCGAACGAATCACCCAATTCATCCATCAAAATGCCACTTCCATCCACCGCATCGTCGCCACGATGGACTCGCATCATCCGTTGCACATTGCCCATCCGTCCTTTTGGTCCGATGGGCAAGGCAATTTACCGGAGCCATTCACTGTGATATCGATGGAGGATGTGGTAGAGGGGAGGTGGATTCCGAGGGAGGATGTGAAACCGTCGGCTCGTGAATCGTTGTTGATTGAGGATGACATTCTTGGTGGTGGGATCCCCAGTGAATTGTATAGTACAGATGAATCCGGCAATCGACAATTAAATATGAAACAATGGTGTATTGAATACACACGACGATTGGAGGCCAAGGGAAAGTTTTCACTAATGATATGGCCAGAGCACTGTCTGGTTGGTACAGAGGGGCAGACTGTCGTGAGGAGTATTTGTGATGCCATGATGGAATGGTCACGTAAGACTGGTGGGTCGGTGGAGTGGCTGAATAAGGGGCAGAATCTGTTGACGGAGAATTACTCGGCGCTTTGTGCGGAGGTGCCGGTTACGAAGGGTACTTCGTTTAATTATGAGTTATTGGAGTCGGTGAGTATATTATATACTATCTTTGTGTGTGTGAAAACGGCAGTTTATTTATTGTTTGTTACGTCAATATCCTTTATACGTTTGCTAATGCATATATGTTGCACATGAATATATATTATATTATACTACAGCTGAAAACATCCGAGAAACTAATAATGTGCGGACAAGCACTCAGTCATTGTGTCCAATACACCGTCCGAGATATCGCCGAACACTGGCCAAACGAAGAAATGGGGAAATTGGTAGTATTGAAAGACTGTGCTTCGACCATTCCTGGATTTGAGGATGCGTCGGATAAGTTCTTGAGTGATATGGTGAGTGTTGGAGTGAATGTTGAGACTACGGAGACTTTGACGCTGTGAAAAAAGAAGGAGAGAGAGAGATGGTATGTAATACAATAGAATGCAGCGACAAACATATATAATATGTAATGTGTGATTAGAACTTGTGTTAATATAATCAGTTGGAAGCGCCGCAATACAAGACAAAGAGACATTTGATCTATTCAATCTCGCGAAATGACAGTGCCAGTACATTCATTTGGAATGATAATATTCTGTTCTGCACCACAGCTGTCCTGGCACTTTGCTATCCCCTCTCATTAATTGCTCATGCTGTGAGTCTCATTTGCACAAAGCATCTCGAGTGTAGGAGACTTCCAATGTAGTACCTAGTTGCTTCCGTTCCGTGATCGCTCACTGCTTTATGATCTAAGGATCTTTTCAGGTATTAGTTCCTACGTATAAATTTGACTCGACTTTTTGGGACCATTTTCGTTTGGTAAAAGTCAACGACCACAAGTCTCTCGCTCAACGAGACGAGTATATTATTATACAATGGGATTCACCTTTGGAGCACCGGCACCAGCACCATCCAGCGGCGGCGGAGGTGGTGTAATCAACAATAATAACAACAATAACGCCACTCCGTCATTTTCGTTTGGTGGTGCAGCCCCAACAACAACAACGGCGGCACCATCATTTACTGCATCCACCACATCAAACACCACGCAACCACCATCAACAACAACAACAACAATATCAACTTCCACCTCACTCGCCACAATACCAAATTATACAACCCAATTCCCAAGAATGGAAATCCAATGTCGGGTAGAGGAATGTTTGGCACGGTACAAATTAATGACTACGGAGATTGGCGCTAGTCATAATGTCAATAATGATAGTACTACTAGTTTTGCTGCGGCAGAGTTGATTGCTCTTTTAGGCAACAACACCACTGCTGCTACTGGTAATAATGGTGGACCTCCTGGAATTGACATTGGGAAATATTTGAGTGATCCCACCAACATTCTCAACTTGACCTCCTCCACTACTGGTAATACTAACAATGAGGCATTAAAGCGAGAATTGATTCAGTCCGCCAACACCACCACCAATAATACCAACAACAACACAGCACCAACGGCATGTGTCACGATAAACAATCAACTAACTGCACTCATTCCACCGATATCAAGAGAGGTATTGCAGCTTGTGGAAGAGTTGCATTTGAGTGAGGTGGAGGGGTTGTGTTTGTATGTTAGGGCTAGGGAGGAGGTTGGGAAAATCGTGATGGGGGATGGACCACTACTTGATGGTAGTGGTAGCAATGGTGGTGATGCTGAGGAAGAGGATGACTTTGTCACCATGTTGATTGAGGGGGGAAGGGTTGGTTTTGAAAAGTCTCATCAACAGGGATCAAGTAGTAGTAGCAATACTACTACTATGCAAACTGATTCCTCCTCCAACACGCAACAACCACCACCACCATCACGAATCATTCAAACTGCTCGAAGACTCTTTTTTCATGAACGATCTGCATTATTGTCCACGGTGTACAATTTGATACGTCATCGTGTTGAGGCTTATACTACCTTGGTTTCCAATGAAGAAAATCATGATGATGATGATAATATTGACAGAGGTAATAATGGATCATCATCAACATCGGCAGTGTTGGTGGCAACCGATCAACTTGTAACAAATGGTCTTGTGGACAATTTAATCAAGACTGTGAGGGAGTTGACTGGAGTGATGGAGGGGATTGCCAAGGGATTGCGGAATGGTGGTGGTGCGGGGGCGGGGGCAGCATCTACTGCTACTGCTACACCACCAGCAGGATTTGGTACTGGTTTGTTTGGTTCTACTACTCCTTCCACCACCACCACCACTGCTCAACCTACGTCCACATTGTCGAACAAGAAGAAGAATTTAGACATGGAATATGCCTTGTTGGGATTTACACAAATGCAACGTCAAATAGCCTCGGAATGTCTGTTTTACCTTGCGTATCATACCCAATTGACGGTGGGGGAGGTTACGTCTATTATTGATTTGGTCAAGGAATTGACCAATGGTAGTAGTGGTGGTGGTGGTGGTGGTGGCTCGTCTGGATTGCCATTGTTGGATCCATTATTGATGGATGTACCATCACCCTATTTAGAAGACGGATTGACGACGACGACCATGATGATGGGTGGTATTGGTAGTAGCTCTTCTTCGACAAATGCCGCATCAGCTGCCACCTCGTCTTGGTACCAACAACAGCTACAGCAGCAGCAACAACAACAACAATACCAGCAAGGATGGAATCAATTACCACCACCACCCACCACCATGCCCAAAATGAAAGATGCAAAGGAATGGAATGACGAATTGATTACCAACCTGTGGGGACGTGGACAACCTCAATTACTCCAATGTGTGTCGACGTTACTCATGTCTATCACGTGTGCGTTTGACTCACGTCATGTGTTGGTCAATCGAGAAAGTCATGGTCCCAATTCATTCGGTGTTGGAAATGCTCTCTTTCCCCCACAAACTCATTTCGAGGGGAGTAGTGGTAGTGGTGTCGTCAACAGTCCAGCCTTGACCGCCATTCATTCGAGATTGGACCCGAATAGTCAAACTGCCGAAGAATCTTGGAAACGTCGCGATGTATGGGGAATTTTACTTATTTCGTATGCCTTGTTGTTACGTCCTGCGGCATCTCAATTGGTTTCTCCTCGTGGAGGATCATCGTCGTCACCTCAGCAGTCTGGTTTCAATCGTAGTCCTCCGCTTGGTGGTGGTGGGAGTGGTGGGGTAGACGTGAAGAGTACCTTTTCCAAGTGTTTAATGGTGGCGTCTCAATTGAAATCATTGACGTTTGCACGATTGTCACTTATTCCTTCGTTTGGGATGCCTTCGACGATGTCGTCTTCGTCTGCATCTTCGACAAGTCATAGAACGACGTCCGATGATGCTTCAACCTATGACTTTTTCGTTTCCATCTTTGCCGAGTTTACTGCTCAGTACGTTGATGCCCTATGTCATACGGGCAATATACCTATAACAAGGAAGGAATGGTACGATGAGGAGCTCAACTTGGCTCAAAGTGAATGGATGGAGAAAGATCAGAAACGTCAGTTTGGAATGTGGGCAGGACATGCCGTGGAGGAAGATATTGGTGGTCCACGTCCTGTGAATGTGATGGATCGGCCAGATTGTTTGGAGGATGTGTTTGCATTGATTTCGTGTATTTGTGCATGTAATCCGGATGGAGCACAGGCATTTTGGAGTACAGCGGAAGAGCAGCATGATGCTGGTGAGGGGCAATTGGAGATTTCGGTTGTTCTTGCACCTAGTCGTTGTTTGCGAATGCTTGATCTTATTCAGGCAGAGAGTGATTCGGCATTATTTGTGTACCTCTCGTTCCTTTCGTCGTTGGCACTATCGGGTGGAACTGATGGAACGGAAGCGAGCAATGGTGCATCAATGGTTCACTCATTTCTTTCTGGAAATCGAACGATGAATAATCATTCTGAACGTCACATGCATTTCAACTGGAATAATGCCTTGAGTGCAATCCGGTGGTATGCAGAACAATTGAGTCCAGAAGAAGGAGATGATAGTAGCAAGAAGGTGTCGTCTGATCGTATTCGTCGGTCAAATTCTACCTCGGACACCACGGAATCTTCTTCGACTTATTACTACGGAGCTGGTGGGTCTAGCGCCGCTAACACTAGCGGTGACAATTCCTCAGCGAATTCGCCAATACGTCAGGGCACTTCGTCGTCTTCATATTCTTCTGGCAAGGATACCAAACGAAAAGAGCTGGACGAGGTTGGCAGGAGTACTTTGATGTCACTGCTATGTCTTATTTCCAACGTGGCAACGAGATCTGCTGCCGCACGAGAATTCATCCTTTCTATTCAGTTACCTGCAATGGACAGTGATGGAACAGGTGCATCATATCTAGATGGGAGTCTGGAGATTTTGTTCTCGTTGCTAACAGTTCCCATCCCGCCTGAAATCCAAGGTCTTGCATTCATGGCCATTGCAAATTTGATACGATCAAGGCCGACTGAAGGTATGCCCAAGGCATCCGGAGAAAGCAAGAAATCACAAGCAGCGCTTAGGGCATGGGAGTTGTTGGAAATATGCCAATTCGTACCGATCAAACTTCTCTCGCAATATAGCTCCTACGCAGCTGGAACTAGCGCTACAACATCAATGTCTACGTTTGGACGTCAGCAGAACCACGGCACGAGCGATTTACCAGCAACCTGCTTTCCTCAATCAAGTGAATACATGATGATTTATCAATTTGAGCACGTAGAAGCTGAAGTTGGTACCTATCCTGCAACCGAGGGCTTCCTTTTTCTCTTGTCGACACTGGTCAAATATGCGGGTTGTCCTTCCAACCTAGGATCGCAATGGCGCTTGCGACCAGGGTGTGCTCCATACATTGAATACGTCACTGATTTTGTCCTCCCCCGGGCGACGGGCATGTCAAAGAACGTTAAGACCCTTCCATTTGCATCTGTAGCGGATGAGTGTCGCCTTATCAACCGGGCAATGGAAGTCGTGGAAGCCGTTTTGGTACGCTATGTCGTACCGCCCATGTCAGAGAAGAAAACGTTTGATGAAATCAAAGCTCAATACAGTTCAAACGTGAACGCCGCTCGGGTAGAACTGGGCTTAGCACCGATCATTCCGGAGATTTTCTGCAGTGCAGAAGATATTGACGAAGAAGACATGGCAGCAGCCATCCAAGACTTTAGAAATGAGATGATTTACTCGCAAGAAGATGGCGGAATGAATGCTGCAGGCCAGATGTTGGAGGCATCCTTCGGCAAGAAGGTCCCATTTCCGAAAACTCCTGGTTTTAGCATTTTGACAAACATTTTATCGACGAACAAAGGACTTCTGTTCAAGATAATAATGAAATTGCTTGCAGAGCATGGCGGGGCAAATGGTGTGCAGGAATGCAACAAGATGATTAGTTCAGAGTCTCTCGCAAGATCTCTGTTCCGCGAGACTCCTCCCAACCTTGCTTCTACAAAGAACAGCATGGACTTCCACGCTCAACAACGGCAAACTGTGTTGGATGAAGCTGCCTACAAGGAAGCACTGTCGACGGTCCAACAATCAATGCTTCGACCGATCAATCCTCTTCTGTTGATTTCATGCTCGGACGGGGGCTGTTCGGACAAGAATGAGAAGGGGGCATCATTAGATGATGCCGTTCTTTGGAGAGAACGAACTCTTGTCATGTCACTGCGCATATTATGTGCCGCTGCTGCAAGAGAGGAAGCCTTTGTGCAGTCTGTGAGAAATTCAACTGCTTCGCTCAGTATTGTTCCTACGCTTCTTTTCAAAGGGCCTATTCATGGCTCAATGACACACCGATTTGTTGACGAACACAAAATCAATGTATCAAAAATGACGCAGCTTTTAACATCAAGCTCCTCGGCATTACATAGAACGAACCGATCAAATGAAATTCTTCCCGTCATCGCAGAATATGTTGGTTACAATGCCTGCTCCTTGGTCAACCCTCAAGGTATTGCGGCGAGTTCCTTCAGCATTATCTCTTACGTCTCTCACGGTATGACCCAGGCTGAGTGCATTCGTTCTCTGTGTGGAGATGATATCAATGGTGTCGGATTGACAAGAGCTTTTTCAAAGGGCTTGTCTCTTCCTGTTCCAGATGCAGACGACGGTGCAAACCTTCGTGATGTCATTTTGGACCTCATACTGTCCAATGTTGGGATTGATAGCAATTCCAGCCTCAACTTTTCGCTCATGATGCTTGGATTGAGTGGATCTAGACACAACTGTTTCGATGTTATTTTGGACCTAGTTGCAGATGTCGATTTTGTCATGAACCCAGCTACATCGTCAGCGGCTACCAAATGCTTTGAGTTGATTTTCCGAGTGTCTGAGCTTGGATCTCGGGGTAATTTGCCCGAGCTCGCTAGGACGCACCAGCTTCTATTGACGGAAAAACTACGCAGATCAAACTTCTGGCACTCCCAAGCTGTGCGTTACATGGGCGAAAGGGGCGGTTCGGCTTCATCAATTCTTCATGAGGTGTCTCGCTACTTCCGCCACGACCAAGGTCAAGACGTAAAAGTTACCAACAGAAATAATGACGTCCTTCATAGCATTGCTTGGCTTTTGAAAGGACTTGCGGTTGAAACACGTTCTCTCATGAATGTGCGTGGATTGGCGAGACAGAACCAATTTCAGTCATTTATCGGGCTCCTTTTGTCTCATCGGGACCCTCTGCTCCTTTCTGCTTTGATAGATGTGCCTCTTGGCCAGGCGAAAGGTGGCACTATTTGGGAAAAACTTCATTCCTGGAATCCTTCAGCAGACGTTCTCCATAATGCTAAGGTGCCCATGAAAGGGGTAGCTGAAGTTTGTTCTGGCTATGAGGTAATAGATGTTGATATCATGCTAGGCAATCTTGACAGTCATCAACCAAAGAATTCTGCTCGAGATTGGGCTCTTGCATGGAACATGTTCGTGAAGCGCTCATGCGCGTGTTCGCACGTCTCCCAAGCTTGGAGTGATTTGGCAAGGACTGCATTTATCTGCTACCCCGTCTTTCTAAACATGACTGAGCAGGTAGAGCAAAATATGGCAATGAATAAGAGGGTGGTGCTTGAAATGCTATGCGCCATTCTTCTGAGGCTATTGAGTCCAAGCCATTTTGACGCCTTGGCGCAATACAGCTTTCTTCCTGGTATAACAGAAGGCATCGTGGCAGAAGACATAGTGCCAGAGTGTGCTATGCCGCTTTGCAATACAGTCCTCAGTCTTACCGAAGTTCTGTTGGAACCAAGCTCAGCAGAAGACGATGCCAATGGTCCCGAAATTGTGGAGGAAGACACTGCTAGAGTGTGCATGCTGATAATCGGTGCCATTTCGTCCTGCGCAGGTAATGAGGCGGCTTCTTCCTCAAATGACCTATGTGGAGCTCTTTTGAGCTGCGCTCTTGCTCGTGTGTTGACTACTTCTGAGACTTGGTGCATCGTCTCTGAAAATATGCCTTCTCGCATCTTGGAGTTGTATGCAAATGCGACTTCGTACCTATTCAACATCTCAGCATCTCCCGTTTACGCAAGTCAAGATCGATATTCCAATGCACACGATTTGCAGAGAGGTAATATTGCTTTGGCTGCAAGATCTGGTCTATCATCACTCTTCGGCCATCTGAATTCATTGGAAACTGATGATTCCATGGTGGAACTATTTTGCAGCAAGCTCTTCACACTTGAATCTGTTTCGGAAGTCAGCATCTCGTTTATCACAACTTATTGCCGCCGATGATAATTATGTTGCCGACCTTTTGCAGCAAATTGTTCTTCTGCACAGTGATGGTGCTCGATTGCTAGCGAAATCTGGAATCACCAGCGAACTTCTATCGTTTGCACATTCCTATGCAACAGAGGAAAAGAAATATTTGGCATCTCACATGGGAGTCAGTGGGGCTGCATCACTGAAATCGCCACCCGCTTTGAATGGACACCTCAGCCTTTTGAATGTTCTCCTATCATCTCCTCTTCCATCTTCGGATCGTACTGCACTAGCCATTGATACTATGAAGACTTTCAAAGAGTATAGTCGTGCCGGGGAGAGATTACTTCAATCTTACCCTGCCGAAACTGAACTCACGACGAATTTTTTGGAAACGCTGTACCTTACGTACTCATCGCTGAAAATGGCAGCAGGGTCTGTTCTGGTGGGAAATTCGCCTGCTCATGTGGATGAACCCTTGCTGAAACTTGAGCGTAGTGTTTTGAGCCTTACATATCATCTATCTGCGTTCCCCTTTCCGAGCGAGCTGCTTCCACCGCTACCAATCGGGTTGATCAATGTGGAGAAAATCCACGCATCGCAAATGAAGACAGTCGCTACAACTTTGTCCGTTGTAAGCACTTGGTGGGATAAAGTGTCTGACTCGGGTGCGCCTCTCCCTACTCCACCCACTGGTTCATCTGACGCTGGAGTGTTACAAAGATACGACGCATATAGTAACAGGCCGGGTTCTACCTTCTCAGAGGGTAGATATCAGCATGCGATCAAGTCTGCGAAATGTCTTGATGTGGCACTCATGGTTTTGCTCAGTCGGGTCGCATTTGTCGCGAAGAGGAACACGGGCACTTTCTCTGTAGATGCTGTTGCGGTTGCGAAGGGGCTGTGCAGATGCTCAGACGCATCAAGGGCCATAGAAGATAGGTTGGCATCAATGAAATCTCACCCGGAAGAAGATATCACAACTTTGCTGAGCTCATCTATAGTCAATCCCAACTCGCAAGGAGACCAAACATTACTTTCTCAGTCGCTTCAACTAGAGAAAGAGTATCTCGTCGAGGTAGGATCTTGCTTGGGACAATGTGCTGAAAAATTGATCAGTTTGGCGTTGCAAGATGCTCGGCGCATGTCAGAATATGAAAATGATCAAGAGTGGGCTTACTTTGTTGGAGCATTGACTCCAGCATTGGATCACACGCAAGTTGAGTCAAAGGGTGTAGGTTGTTTGTTCGATGATACCAATACAGAAGCAAGCAAGTTGAATGCTCAGGCTCTTCGTCAAGAACTCGAAAAGATGAAGGCCATCTTTCTTCGATAAACGTCACCATTAATTTTATAATAGCTTACTGTGATGAATCCAGCAGATGTTGATGTGTTTTAGGCATGACAAGCACCCTCCACAATATCACCATTCTCGTCAGCTCCAGGACAAAACACTGTATCACACATATTTCCATTCTGATCCAATACATAAGCCACCCAATCGTTCTTCGGAACTGCGCAGTTACCCGTCCTCACGTATCTACAATTAGTAACCTGACAGTATTGATCGCTATTCTCTATCTGACCAATCTCGGAAGCACAGCCAACATACAAGGAACTCCTCCACATTACAGCAGTAAACTGATTATTGTATTGTGACTTTTCATCCACGTTTGTTGGTGCCCACCACGTAACAATTTCGTCTGGTGAACGAGCATCATCCGGACTATTGAGTCTTTGGGATGCAGAATTTTGTCCATACTTTCCTTTCACTGGTCCATCAGTTGTGCACGTTTTGGCCTTTTCCTTTGCCCACGCGGATGCTCCTGCTGCCAATTCAGCTGACCATGCCATGGGTCTGAACGAGACCTCCTGGCTCTCATGGAAGACCTGGCGACGCGAGTTGTGAGCTTCTAGAAATCCTTGATCTGTTTCACTCATAATTGCATCAAAGCCTACAAGGATTTCGTGAGATATTTCATTAACTTGAATAAACCTACCGCCAACGAGAATGACTTGACCATCAATATCTACGACATAGGAACCATTGCCTCTCAGAGTGATTCCATCTCCGCCAGTATCTGTAACAATAAGCTCATAACTACCTGCAGAAAGGTCACAAAATTGTTGGAAGTATTCAGTTTGCGCTTCCTTCATGGACCCAGTCTTTTGTTCATAGAGGATTTCACCAGTTTCTTTTGACAGGAATGTGAAACCGTTATCACCTGGATAATTGTCGGTGGTGAATTTAATGTTTACACAGTATGTCCTCTCATTAGAAGGCTGCAAGCTTGGTCGAAAAGTAGGCTGATAAGAAGGTGTGAATGATGGCTTGCTGCTCAACTGAGATGAAGGACGGGCAGAAGGTGTCGATGTCGGCTGAGGAGATGAAGGTAACAGTGATGGACTGCTAGTTGGCTGCGTGCTTGGTCTCAGAGAAGGCTTTAAACTTGGCTTCTTTGACGGTAGTGGGGTCAGCTTAGGTGATGGAGCACGCGATGGCTTATTTGATGGAGAAAGAGTTGAAGTGTTGGCTGAAGGCTGGTAAGTTGGATAATAAGTTGGTGCCGAATACGGAGAATCTGTAGGATTGGTTGTTGGAGACCGAGACGGTTGTTTTGTGGGCTGTTTTGTTGGCAGAGGAGTCGGTCTAAATGAAGGAGAAATGGACGGCTTCTTCGATGGAACAGGTGTAGGCTTGGCTTGAGGTGTTTGTATGGTAATCGTAGGCGCCTCAGTTTGAATATCACCCGAAGATGATGATGATGATGGAGTGGAAGTAGGAGCAGCGGTGATTAGATCCTCACAGTTAGGTCGGTTGCATGCATCAGTGGCCCTGCACAACCACTGTCCACCGATGCAATCACACTCGAACTCGACAGAATCAAATGTCTCTCCACAGCATGTTTCTTTACCGATTGCACAAGAGGATCCTTCTACAGAACACACGCCATTAATGATGCATTCTTCAGGGTTGGCTCCAAATATGCTCGGCTGCGATGACGGCACGCCTACATTTGTAGCGGCATCTGCCTTCACCACCGATGACACCTTTGAGTCTTTACCTCGTTCAAAAAAGAGAGTCAATGAGACGGCCAACGCACAAGCAGCAAGTAAACCAAAGAATGCTATCACCAAATACTTGCATTTTCCACGTCGGCGGTTGAGTTGTTCAAGTTCCTCCTCCTCCTCCTCCTCTTCGAAATCATGATGCAGTGGTGGATCGAAGACTGGTGCATCAAACTCCACAGTTTCGGCATCAAAATTGACAGACTCTGCACCATAACTGACTGTTTCCGCATCGAAGTTCACTGTGTCAGCAACACTAGCGTCATCATACCTTCTATCTTGTGAATATGCCTCCATGTTTGATCTTCTCTTCTACTTCTTTTATGGGCGACATGAAGTCGGCGGCTGCTTGATCCCATTTCATGCTTCATGCTTTTCATCTTTAATCTTGCCGCCAGTCTTGCGAAAAGGAGGGCCGTACGACCGTTACCGTAGGAGAGAGTTTAGCGAAGCCGTTGCAGTAGATCTTTCCTGCGTAGGAGTCCTTTCCTTTCTACGTGCCAACGTTAGCCTGGCGCGCGTCCAAAGAACTTGATGAAAATTTGTGGAGTGAGCGTTGTGTAAATTCAAATGTACACATGTTCATGTTTATGAAGATTATTCATCGAACATAATATGTGTTGCTTCAGAAATGTATTTGTTTAGACTTCACCATAATATATACCTTTAGCATAGTACTATTACGAGAACCACTATCTCCAGTGCACTTCGCCACCGTCACGAGATATCATTCGTGCCAATTTTGTCGATGAATTCAAACACATAATATCCATCCAACGGCAGTCGTAGACAAAGAGACGATGATTGAATACTCGCAATATCCCGAAGCAGCCAACGATTCCATTGTTCCGGATGGTGACATCGATTTTGACGCCTACAACCCCGGTGAAGATGATCAATATCAAGACCCTCCACCTGGTGCGGATGAATTGCCAGACCCGGACGAAGATGAAGAAATACGTGAACTCAACCGACGCAGCGGAAAGGGTCTCTACGTGATCGTCGCTATTATAGCTTTCCTTGCGATTGCTGCGCTAGCCGTAGGATCGACTCTGCTTGTGCAGAAGAATCGATCGATTGAAGATGCACAACAAACTGCGATTCCTCCTCCACCTTCACCAGGTGCATCTGTACCTACTCCATCCACTAACACGAATCCTCCTACAACTAATGCTCCTACTGTAAATGGAACTCAAGGAAATATCATCCCTTCTCCTACGACCAGTGATAGTGAGAGTAGTCTCGCATCTAACCTTACAGATGCAGACTCCTTCTTGACTGGAACAACAACTAATGGCACCACAACTGGATCTGGTATTACAGTAAATGCAACAACTGGAACTGGTATTACAGCAAACGGTACCAGTGAAGGTGGGAATTCCACGCCGACAACTTCTGGAACAAGTGGAGGGGGGACAGGAGGACCTGTTGATGTAGTAGACGGAGCTACGGGAAGCAATGGTGGAAACAATGGTTCAGAACTTAATGATGGAACCACAGGAGGAGGATCTGGATCTACCAGTGGCAGTAGCACTGCTGGTGGGGAATCAGGAGGGGGTAGTGCAATAGAGGGAGATGCAAGTGATTCTAGTGCGAGTGACGGATCAGGAACACTACCGGGCGATCTTCTTGGTGGTGATATTATTGATGGTAGCCCTACATCAAGTCCCAAAGGGGATGACTCTAGTGGAAATGATGGAGATAATAGTGGAGTCACAGATGGATCTGGTAGCAGCGCTGGTCTTCCTCTAGTTGAGACTGATTCGCCCACGTCGAGTGTTGCTGCTGTTTCTGGTGCTCCAACTACTAGCTTGGGTAATATTACTGCTACTACCCCTCCATCTTCAAGCAGAATCGCCAGTACCGCTCCTATTATAGAATGCATCATTAATGGCGTGTGTTTCTGTAGAAGGATCCTCTTGTGCAATCGGTAAAGAAACATGCTGTGGAGAGACATTTAATTCTGTCGAGTGTGATTGCATCGGTGGACAGTGGTTGTGCAGGGCCACTGATGCATGCAACCGACCTGACTGTGATGATCCAATCACCGCTGCTCCTACTTCCACTCCATCATCATCATCTTCGGATGCTATTCAAACTGAGTCGCCTACGATTGCCATACAATCACCTCAAGCCACACCAACGCTCGTGCCAACACAGAAAACTGACGCTCCATCTGTGGTTACAGAAAGAGATCCATCTGCAAGTCCAAGCCCAACTGGTATTCCAACTGTTACAAGCAAGCCCTCTGGAAGTCCCAATGTTTCTCCTTCAGCAAGCCCGACTGCGATGCCTTCAATTCTCCCAACAAGTTCTCCAAGCACCTTTCCATCAAACCAGCCGACGTGCAGCATCTCCATTGAAGTAGACTTTGTAACGGAAGATCAAGGAAATCTCGACAAAACTGGGTATAGTCTCTTGTCGACATCTGGTTCCAAGTCAACGACCTTCATGGAAGTTCTCCCAGGAGACTTGGAAAACACTACATCACAAATTGATATCGCTTGTGTGTCAAATGGTGCGTACATATTTACCGTATACGATGAGTCAGGCAAATGCTGTGGTGATAACAAGGGGTATTATGCTGTCAAGGTAAATGGTGAGGAAGTCGTTAGAGGTAGATCGTACTTTACCTCACCGAATGCCTACATCATCCGGACAGATTACCAAGCTCCCACTGCTCAAACAAAAGTACAGTGGCTCAATAAGCACAACGAAGCCCGTGAGTCATTCCATACTGAGAAGGACGTGCCCTTTGCTCCGTTAGTATGGTCCGACAGTTTGGCAGAAGCAGCTGCCAAGAGGGCTAACGATATTGCTCCAACGTGTGGATCTGGTTCAGCTACGATGGATCCTTGGGGCGAAAACGTTGGTCGCACTAGTTTTGGCGTATACAACGAAGCGTTGGTCAGCCCCGATTATGTGTTCGATGGATGGGATAGCCCCGAGGATCACCCTCTTACATTTCGGCAGATTATGTGGAGGCCAACTCGTTATGTAGGATGTGCATCCAACATTACTCAAATGGATTCGGATGGCCCGTTCTGTCACGTTGCAGTTTGTTATTATGCAAGACCTGGAAATTGCAACGTTAATAACGAGACTTGGCTCAATGAGACGCTTGCAGACTACAGCAAGTGTGGCCCTCCTTGCCCGGATGAAGGTTGTTACTAATGATTGAAGAATATTGTTGTGCTCTTATCAAGTGCTCGGATTGTTTGTTACATAAGATATGTGTAGACGGATTTTAGGAGGTATTGTTGTACGAATGAGAGGGGTTCTAGATTTTAAACATTTTGCCCTAAAGAGAAATATTCATTGTTACCCTTTACTATTTGTAAGAATATTCTGAGGAGTGTTCTCGTAGGTCACAAAGTCTTCATGAGAAGGAGCCCAGAAAACAACTTCAACTAACGTGGAAAAGGGCCACATGGGTAGGAATCAGTACATCTTTCGGCGCTTTCTGCCAAAAATCCGCTACAGGACAAAAAAATCCGCCAGAGAGAGGCCGGGTATTGAAAATCTTTCCCTCCGAACGTCTAAGCAAGATGAACAAGAGTTGCACAAAAGTACTCTGCGTAAGACCGTAGTTGAAGAGCCCCACCCCATTGAGTGGAGAAAATCCAACACAATCGCCGTTTACTAGTTATTATTTACGAACATTACATTGTAACACAAGAAGATGATGGAAGATAGCTCTTTACCTGATATTGAAACCGCTGGCGGCGCAGAAGTGCAGCAGCTGGAACAGCGCCAGAAGCCCAGCCGCAAGTATGCAACCATCACAGTCGGTGTGGCTCTTGGTGCCCTAATTGCCATTGGAGTTGTTATCGGGACAAGGCAGCCCGATGGAGGGGTCTCTGGTGGCGCTCAAGCTGCATTCCTAACGTTAGGAGAGAATGAGACAATGATCCCAACTTCGGCCCCTCCGGAACTTCAGACGGACCCTCCTACTTCTTCCGAATGCATCATTAATGGCGTGTGTTCAGAGCAAGGCGCCTTGTGCGCAATCGGCACAGAATCATGCTGTGGAGAGACCTTCGATTCTGTCGCGTGTGAATGCTCCGATGGAAAGTGGTTGTGCAGGGCCACTGATGCATGCAACCGACCTGATTGTGGGGATCTGAACACCGCCGCTCCTTCAGCTGCCCTTGCTTCATGCGACTACTCTACGTCCGCCAAAACTTGCAGTACCGACGATGATTGCACCTGCGGCGATGTTTGTCTTGTCTCTTCGTTCGATGACTTTTCAGTCTGCGGATGTGAAGTCGACACGACAAATGGATGTGATCCAAACAGCAACAAACCATTTTGCTACGAGGGATTTACTGTATCCGGTGTTGACTGTGGATGCCGTGATAATGATGACTGTGAGGGCGATGAAACTTGTGGTACCAGTTGGTGTTTTGCTGAAATCGTGCCTTACTGCTCAGTTGATCATAATGCCTTGTGCCCTCCCACACCGAGCCCTGTGAATTCTTTCATCCCCCCTGAGACATCTTCACCAACGACTGTGAACGATATCGCAGTGGATCCCACGCCGGCGCCTACTCCCGGGCCCACCGAAATAGTTACTACAATTGATACCCCCAATCCAACTGAGGCTGTTACTGCTCCGCCCACCAACGAGCCAACAAAAGCAGTGACTGAGACTCCAACCGAAGCAGTTACTGCAGCAGTTACTACAGCTGTTACTACAGCACCTACTCCCGAGCCTACCGAAGCAGTGACTTCGGCTATTACTACAGCACCTATTCCCGAGCCTACCGAAGCAGTGACTTCGGCTATTACTACAGCACCTACTGCAGCTGTTACTACAGCAGTTACTGGATCCGTTACTTCACATGCTACAGATGAATTTCCTCTACCTGGGCCAACTTATTGCGTCAACATTAAATTTACCTCCAACAACAATCCTGGAGACAATGGCTTTCAATTCCTATCAACGAAATCAGGTGAAGTTCTCTATGCAGAAAGGGCTGGGTTTATGACGGAAGCGCAAACTGAATACCTCAGAAAATTTTGCAATCTTGCACGAGGTAGTTATACACTTGTTGTTACTGATAAATACAAAGATGGATTCGGTGACAATGGTTCCTATGTCGTAGATATTGATGGTCAAGTCATTCTCGTTGGCGGTAGGTTCAGGACGGAAGAAATATCTCATGAAATCCTTGTAGGTGTGAAGGCAATTATGAGCGAAGCAGATCAAGGATTTCTTGATGCTCACAACACGCGTCGCCAGGTCTTCCATGAGAGTCAGGAGGTCTCGTTCAGACCCATGGCATGGTCAGCTGAATTAGCAGCAGGTGCATCCGCGTGGGCGAAGGAAAAGGCAAAGGCAAAAACATGCACAACTGATGGACGAGTGTCAGGAAATTATGGACAAAATTCTGCATCACAGAGGCTTGTTCGTCGAGATTTAGCTCATACACCAGACGAAATTGTTTCATGGTGGACAAATAAGTTTGATCCAGAACAACCTTCGTGGGGTAACGATCTACGGCCGGGCGGTGCCGTGATGTGGAGGACTGCGCTGTACGTTGGTTGTGCTGCAGAAATTGCTCCGATTGAAGATTGCCCTGAAACACAACGAGCATGTTTTTGCCAAGTGACCAATTGCAGGTATAGTAGAACCACCAACTGCGCAGTTAATAAGAACGATTGGGTGGCTCATGTATTGGATCAGAATGGAAAAATGTGTGATACAGTGTTTTGTCCTGGAGCTGACGAGAATGGCACTATAGTGGAGGGTGCCTGCCATGTCTGAAGAAGTTGATTAGTTGAAACGTTGCCTCTTGTTTAGCTCATATGGCTGACAACGATGATAGGAGAATTTAGTTTGTGTTTGTGCTAGGAAGAGATTGGTTGCATTGGAATAAGTTTAATATATTCTAGTTTTTACCTCTTGTTGCTCTTTTCATTATGCTAACAATATTCAGGGGACAGCGCAGAAAACAACGATGATACACAAAAGAGGGAGAGAAGAAGTAAATGTTTGATAGGATTAGGTACTTATCATTCATTTTAATATCCTTTACCGGCACCAGCGCTGATTACTGGGGCAAACATTTTGGTTAGAAGTTTGGGTGATATAGTACCAAATTGACCCTCATCACTAGGAGTATCCGACAATGTCACATGAAAGCACCTCTGATCACGATTTGCATCGCCCATTAATGTAATTGTTAGGAACAATGGGTGTTTCTCGCCCTCGTTCTTGCTTGAAGGAAATCGCACGCATTTGAGTGTGACAACCTGCCAATCCCCACCACTGCCAACACCTTTTGGCTTTGTAGAAATGACGTTTTCTTTGCAAGACATCCCTGATGCAGAGGTAGATTCGGACAGAGGAATATTAGGAGCGACGTGTTGTTCAGCCAGTGCCCTTGCGACCATTTTATACAGTTTTGACAGCTGATCTGACTGAACGATGCTAAAAATAGTAAGACGTCCAATATCTCGCTTGTTCAATCCAGTGGCCTGGAGGAAGAAATCATTCCCTGGAATTGTAGAAAGGCAAGAATATCAGTGAGCGAGATTGATACATACTCAAATATGAAAGAAGTCTGAGGGCAAGGGAGCATAGATACTTACAAACAACAATCCTTCCTGATAACGTTGCAATGAGCTGAGGAACACTTGAATTCAAGAAGGCTTCACGGTAATCATAATCAAACCCTCGTTTCTTCTTCTTCTTCTGTGGCATGTCCCCACCGGTTTCATCAGCTAGGGCTTGTTCTTCCTCTTTAACAGCACTCATACTATTACTTTCAGCTTCTCTTCGAGGAGAGTGGCTTCGACGACGATGTTGATGATGACTAGGAGTGTGTTGTGAACTTCCCACTCCTCGAACTACTGCTGCGGTTGAAGAAATGCTCCCAGTAGAGCTTTTTGTGTTGTTATTCGTCGTAGAACTCTTGTTGGAATCTGTCATGTCGGATACGCTCGAGCAAGCCTTGTCAAAGGATATATTCCTCCCACCTGGACTGTCGTCGTCTTCATCATCCTCATATGAGGAATCCGTGGATGACTGCTGCTGTTGGGCTTCTTCCATCTGCTTATGACCTGACGATCTTCGTCCTTTTTTGCTTCTCTTTGGAACGTCATCGCCATCATCGTTGATAGCACCCTCCTCCTCTTCTTGTTTCTTGCGCTTCTTTCTGTGTTTGCGTTCCTGATATTCAGAAGACAACGAAGACTCCTTGCTATCACTTCCCGGAGAAGTGCTTCGAGTGGTGAAGGCAGTAAGGCTTGAGGTGACACTATCGGATAAGTGACCAGAACGTGCCTCTGATAAGACCTTTTCTTTGACGAGTTTCTTGGTACGTGCAATGTCAGCTTCCTTCTCCTTGTGATACCTCATCAGGTATTCCACATAGTCTTTGCATCTGTAAGATTGCAATGGATAAGGCAAATCAGCGTATGTTCATTGAGAAATGTATTTTCAAGAGACAATCAAGAATAACAAGATACAAGACATGAACTCACTGTGACAAAGTCTGATATTTACTCTTCATCTCCTCCTGCCATCCGTCCTGTTCCATATTCTCTCTCAACTCGGAAATAAGCTGTGTGATCTTTTGTGCACGTACTTGTTCACGATTATTCCTTTCTCTGGAATTACGTGTATGGGTACTGGCAGTTCCAGCAGCGTTGGTGATGGTGGCATTGGCATTGCCTTTACCTCTTGACTGTTTTCTAGAGTTGTTTGTGCCAGTTGATCTGTTGCCAGCACCTCCAGCACGAGCCTGTTGAGGAGCAGCAGCAGTTGCACCACATATCCTTCCATTGTTAGATAGAGGAAATACAGGGTTGACTCGAGCATTCACTTGTGGATGAAATCCATTCACTGCCATACCGTAATGCACACTGACATTTGGATTATTGCGAAAGTTGGCAGTGAGTTCGCTAAGGTGGGTAGAGTAGGGTGAGTTGTAGCTCAATGTTGATGCTGTGATGTTGTTGCCATTGATGTTACCACTGCTATTACCGTTGCTGGCGTTGTTGTTGCTATTGGTGTTGTTGTTAGCGGCGTTGAATGCTGTCGCAAGTGCAAGTTGCTGCTGAGCTTGATGTTGCTGTTGCTGTGGCTGCTGTGACATCAAGCTTTGTAAGCCTGACGATTCAAGAGCAATACTTTGAGCAGAAGACGATGTCGATGGCGCAGCCGTGGTTGCTGCATTCGCATATGGTGGGCAACTAGCCATGGAAGTCATGGCTAGCGGATGGTTGCGACCTTGGTTCAGTGGATAATACATTGGAAAGGTGAAGTTGTTGTTGACGGAAGTTGAAGATGAGCCAAGGTTTGATGACTCGTCGCCACCACCGCCGCCGTCTTTGTATGTATCATCACCGCCATTGGGCGTTTCTGCAGCGTCAAGTATTTGATTCAAATGAGCTGATGTTAGATTTGCCTTCGAAGAGGCGATCAAACCTCCTCCAGATGTGTCATCGACATTAGTTGTGCACTCAGCGTTGTCCTCTCGAGACCAGTTTCCGAAGAGGGACTCTGCATCGAATTCAGGCAAGTCGTCCATTTTTCTACTGCTCTACTAATTAGTTCTGATGAGTTCTATTGGTACAATACTTGGGTGATGGCCATTGTCTGCCATAAAAGACTTCGATTTGTTATTGCAAGAGCTATTGTACACTGAAAGGCAGGTGGTCGGGCAGGAGGCAATCGAACGAGAACAAGCAAGCAGGTGCCTTTTTGGTGATTATTGCATACGTGGTGGAGCTCTGCTCTCAAGCAGCTGGCTTTTCTCGGAAATAGTTCAACTGCGCTGTTCAAAGAAGTAAAAAATCTGACATCGTCAGTCAAGATGTCGGCATGAAGTTTATGGCGTCCTGACCATATTATTATTTGTTCCTGAACAGTAAAAACTAACGTAAGACCATCGATAAGAAGGCAATACACTTCCGAAAACGCATTGCTACTCTCCCAGAATGAAATGGATAGGCAAATTGAATTAGTTTAGAATAGATGAAATAATACATAACATTGATGAAATTTATCACTTTACTACTACCTGGAGTTGCAGCAAGCAAGTAGTTCTACAGGCTTTTACTGTTCACATTGCAATTATCTGACCTCTTCTAACTTTACCTGATCAATTCACATCAAGGCTTTCTCAACCAGCTGAAGTAGATAGGTAGATCAAGTAGAATCATAGATCATATTCTAATCCTTAGGAAATTGTGTATTTCTTCTTCATTAGTGGAAGCAGATCGGATTATCATTTCAAGCTCGTCCATCACAACATCTTTGTCTCCCACTCCACTTTCCAGCGTACGTCTAAAATCTGGCAGAGCTTCACGTTCAGCAGTGGGTGGAAGGGGTAATATCAACAACATGCTTTGCCCCCCGCCACCATTATTCAATAAGATATCTAGCGTTTGTAGCAATGGTTCAGTGTCATCGGGGTAGTACACTAAATCCGAGCCCACAATAATATCAGGCTTGAAGTTGGTAGAAACACTAAAGACGGATAGTTCATCGTGCCAGTCCAGATTTTGTGGCTCACATCCAACATTGTATGCCAAATTCACTCCAAACAATTCCTTTGGTACTAATCGATTCCCGACAATCAATCCTTCACGACCTTCCCAATAATCAGTAGCCAGAACTTGCGATCCACAAACCTCTTTGGCCGTAAGAGTGGGAAGTCCACAGCCACTCCCAAGCTCTAGTACTCTTTTGTCTTGTATTGATGAACGATATTCATCTCCTGCAAGAAGGGAGGCGAGGGCGATGGCCGATGGCCATACAGTGGCACCAAGCCGTCCACATCCAAATGAGGTTTGTCGAATCTGCAACAGTTTATCATCCCCGCCGCGTGTAGGAAACATAAAATATCGTTTAGTAGTTGCATAAAACATCTCTACTTCGTCTTCCTCTTCATCGTCATCGCGGGTTTTAGTGGACGGCCGAACCTCATCACAGCAGCCCAAGATTTGTCTTTCATTGTCGTACAGCGTGTAGGACTGGACGAGCGCTGCATTGTTCTTAGAAGTGCTAGCAGAGAAGGCAGAGGAGCCTACGAGGATTGATAGTGATAAAAATGTCGCCAGCACTGAAGTGAAAGATGCCATGTTGATGGTTGTGCTTCGTGCTGTCTCGCTTTGTTGAGCGAGGTAAGTTGTTGTGAAGAGCCTTCGCTCCCGCCACATCCACGAACATCAACACCGCAACGAGCAACGAAACATGCCAAAAAACGCACGGTTCGCCCAGAACGCACCTACAAACTGCATGAGCTCATGGTGCAAGATGGTGCAGACGTGCTGGCCCAGATAGACAATATTTATGCGAAGACCCGTCGTCACTAGTAGTGGAAAGCGAAATACTTGGTTAATCTTCTTCTCAAACATATCCTCCAGCATCAGACCATCCACTCCTTCTTTGTCAAAAAGAACACGAACCGATTTCCAAACACATAACATTGTCGTCGTCATCCGAAACGCCCCATCTCCTGTCAAACTGCCACTTATACCACTACCAATAGTAGTGGAACTACATATCTACTAAGAGAAGCACAGCACCACTTTCTTGTCTATACAACGAAATCTTTCTCTAATCATGTCATCAAACCGTAGCAGTGACTACTCTCCAGTCTCCGACTTCATCATTTGGGGCATCTTTGCCTTTATCTTCATCATTGTGCCATTTCTATCCGTGCCCCTCCGGTGCCTCGTTGAACGTATTTGTCGATGTCTGGGCTTCGAAACTGATCAACAAGATAGTGACTCCGTAGATTCTGATGGTCGTCCCATCTATTCCGTGAGGGATAGGGATTACGAGTACTTGTCACATCGTACCAAGAATCAGATTAATGAGATTAGGGATATGGAGATTTCCAAGCGCTTGGCTGCCTTTTCGTTGGAATTGACAGCAGAGAATATGATCAGTCGCCAGCATGATAAAGATGGGCACGATAAAGATGAGCATGGCGGCCAAGAAGAATATAATGCTTCACAAGATTCTTGTTGTATTGATGAGGAAGATCCGAAAGAGACACAGGATGAAGCAAATCACTTCACTTTACAAGAAAAATATGAAGAAGAAGAAGTGTCAAACGCATCAAACGATGATACTGAGGCGTCTACTGAGACTTCCAACAGTGAAGAAGAAGCAAACTACACGCACTTATGTCTCCCTCTGCCTGGATACAATAAGAACGGTCTACGCAAGCCAAAGAAGAAGAAATCATCCAGCTCCACACCTGATAACAACAGCAGGATAGGTCTTGTCCTCTTTCGACGTCAAAAGAAAGATTCCAGTAAACAAACAAAAGAATTGTCTGGTGAAGATGATGACGCCAAAGTGATAGAACAAGACGCCACCCAACAGAAGGATAGACGAGAAGTTCCCATCTTCTGTGCCGTATGTCTTGGGGAGTATGAAACATCCGAGAGGGTGTGCTGGTCATCCAACACTGAATGTACTCATGTCTTTCATCATGATTGTATGCTCCAATGGCTCAAGTCGTTGGGGAAACGTGCATGCAAACAGCAAAGGTTCTCGGAGAATCCGTCTGTACAACAAGTGTTGAACTTTACTATGGAGTGTCCATGCTGTCGTCAATCGTTCATTGACAAAGCTGTAGATGTAGATGTAGATGTAGGTGCTGGTGTTGGAGATGATGAGAATGTGTGAATAGAAGTGAATTTGTTCATTCAATGTGCATACTTATGTATGTTTGTATGTTAGATTGTGGATGCGGAGGACATGGGAATGGTAATGGAGATGTAGAGATAATGTGTGTCATGTTAGAGTAAGAGTCTAAACGTTTTTGGCGAAGTCATGAAGGAAGGGAGCGGTACTTGCTTTTATAGAGATAGATACGAAGAGAGTGTCAGAGTTCAGAGAGATGAGGAACATCTGAGTATGCGACGATTACTTGCATTATTGAGCATGAATCGCAAAAGATTTGAGTGAGAGCAATATCTAGAGACAATCTCCACTTTGTACAATCATCTCCCTGCTGCACACTTCTCGTTTTTGATTATTATCCTTCATGTCCAGTAGGTAGATTTTCACATTGTCATCTGCACACTATTCCTTGTTGCGTGATTTGTGCATCCTTCAGTGCTTTACACCTGACGCCACTCAAACGTTGGCAGCTTCATTCGTCCATCCTTCACTGCAATGTTGCGTCACTGAAATTAGAGTATTGTACTAAAGTGTAAAGTGGCAAGAGGGTAGGGTGCTTGCTTGGTACGGCATGAGGCTTCTGCATGCCATGATGGAAGATCCAAAGACGGTGTCTCAAAATCTCCGCGAAGTAGCGGAGCCCGCCAAAATTTACAGATTTTTGGTGATCAAAGAAGCCAGAGAAGCCGGAAACCATGATGTGCTGCCGCAAGGAGGATCAACTGCAGAGCAATCAGTGCAAGAATAGTGCAGACATGATGTACCCATCACAGATAGACTGCTAAAAGTGTACATAAAAGATCGTCAAATATAAGCCGGAGTAGTAGAGATAGGGCCTGTTGTCAAGAACTATCCTCCAAGCCTTTCCTCACGAAAGATACAAGAACATACTTCAACCTGACTACCCTTTCACTCAATGGGAACACTGCCCCCATCTCCTGCCCAACTTTCACTTATATTAATTCCAGTTTTGGTAGACCTACCGCATCTATTAAGAGAAGCAAAACCGCACTGCAACAATATCTTCCTCAACATGTCAAGAGACTACTCCGGAGTCTTCGAATCACGCTATGCCGCCTTCATCATTTGGAGCATCTTCATCCTGGCCTTCATCATTGTGCCAATCATGTACGTACCTTTAAAGTTCCTCATTGGGCGTATCTGTCGCCGATGTATCTGCTTGGCATCTATCTGTGGTCTTCAGCAAGATAGTGACGAAGTAGGCTCCGATCGACGCCCTGTCTATTCAGTTTGGGATGTAGAATATGTGCACTTGTCGCATAGTAAGAAGAGCCTGATTAGTGAAATTAGAGCTAGGGAGATCTACAAGCGCTTGGCTCCCTTTTCGTTGGAATTGAAAGCAGATAATATGATCAGTCGTCAATCATCAGAAGATGTGCACCATAAAGATGAGTATGGAGGCCAAGAAGAATATAATGCTTCACAAGAGACACCGGATGAAGCAAATCACTTCACTTTAGATGTAACACATGGAGAAGGATCATCATCAACCGATGATACTGAGACTTCTACTGAGGCTTCCAAAAGTGAAGCAGAAGCAAACTACACGCACGTATGTCTTCCTCTGCCTGGATACAATAAGAATGGTCTACGCAAGCCAAAGAAGAAGAAATCATCCAGCTCCACACCTGATAACAACAGCAGGATAGGTCTTGTCCTGTTTCGACGTCAAAAGAAAGATTCCAGTAAACAAACAAAAGAATTGTCTGGTGAAGATGATGACGCCAAAGTGATAGAACAAGACGCCACCCAACAGAAGGATAGACGAGAAGTTCCCATCTTCTGTGCCGTATGTCTTGGGGAGTATGAAACATCCGAGAGGGTGTGCTGGTCATCCAACACTGAATGTACTCACGTCTTTCATCATGATTGCATGCTCCAATGGCTCAAGTCGTTGGGGAAACGTGCATGCAAACAGCAAAGGTTCTCGGAGAATCCGTCTGTGCAACAAGTGATGAACTATACTATGGAGTGTCCATGCTGTCGTCAATCGTTCATTGACAAATCTGTAGATGTAGATGTGGATGTAGGTGTTGGAGATGATGAGAATGTGTAGACGTGTGAACAAAGAAGTGAATGCATGTAATGTGCATATGTATGTTAGATTGTGGATGCGGAGGACATGGGAATGGATAATGGATGGCATGTGTTGAAGAACAAGTAAACTAAACTTTCTTAAAGGATACCACATAGAGTGCAGCTCTTAGATTATTTCTTCTTTTTCTTCTTCTTCTTCTTTTTCTTTTGTTGATTCAGTCCATCATTATTTGCGCTCTCTTCCAAAGCTTTGGCCCTCGCAATCATTTCCTGTCGTGCATTCCGTCCCTTCTCCCTCTCTTCCATCATACTCCTCCTCCGTTCTTCTTGCAACTCCATATTCCTGACATAAATTTCCGCACATTCCCTTTCCACCGCTTCATTCTCTAACACTATCAATTCACCGTCCTCACCCAACTCTTTGTAATAATCTTCCAGTATAATACAAGCAGCATCTGCATCCAATTCTGTTTCTAATTCAGAAGCACTGGGTATACGCGACTTCCGTGCAATGGCCTCTGCTTGTATTCGTGATGCAGCCTCTTTGGATGTGTACCGTTCATCCCATAATGTGATGGATATATTCGTTCCGCATCGCTTTCGTACTTCTTGTAATAAGAATTGACCAAATTCTCGAGTGATGTTGCTTTGTTCACTGTCGGATCCGTCCTTGTGGAGTGGTAATCCTAGTACGATGTTTGTGGCTTGCTCGGAAATGACGTAGTTGACTATTGTGGTGGATAGTTCCGTCGTGTTGAGATTGGAGAGGATGGCGAGTGGTCGTGGGTGATACCCTCCTGTTGATATGGCTATGCCTGTGCGAGTAAGGCCATAGTCTACCCCGATAGAACGGAGGGTGGAGAAGGCTTCTTCTGATGCTGCTGGCTGAGGAGATGATGATGATGATGTGTCGTCGACAGATATGATGTCATCTTCTTGATCTTGATTTGCACTCTGACATGTTGTGATGTAAACGTGAATATGCGATGCTGCTGTTGCTTGTTGTCTGTACGGAGGTGCAAAGGCAAAGCTGATCGGCTTGTACAGTAGAGCAATGAGCAGCACCACTCGGCTGAGATAGTTGGCCATCATGATCATGTTGATGTTTGTGGTCGTCTGAAAACTGAGAGTGAAAAGTGAAGGTGAAGGTTGAGTGATTTATGCCATTTTGGGGGCTCGTTGATGATAAACAATCATTGGTAGCTCTTATGTCCTTCCACGTGTGACATGGTCAGCTCATTACTCTTTTCCTATTTTCCTACAGAACAAAAAACACCATGGTAGTAATAACAACTGCCCTATTCGTATCACTGCTGCTCGCCATCGGTCGTGCCGACCTGATCCTTGATGGAGGCGACTCGGGGTGGCAAACAAATACATGGTGTGAGTATTGCAAAATACATTTCCCTTGCTTTCCTTTTCTCTTCATCATCCTCACCATTTCATTTCTTCTTCGTCTACAAAGACTCGCAAGTAGATGGCGTCATGGGTGGAAAATCATCCGGTGATTTGACCTTCCTCGAATCAAATTCAGTGATGAGCTTCTCTGGCGTCATTAGCCTCGACGGCGGCGGCTTCTCTAGCGTTATCAAGTCATTCAGCAGTGCAATTGATTTGTCTCCATATGCAGGATTTGTGGTGGAGCTGGAAACGACTAGTGCGCATGATCCGAATAATGTTGATGCTCCGCTTGGATTACATTTGCAATTTCATGACTCAAATACACGTTATATTGGGTACGCGTCTGCGTTTGCAGTGCCATTGTCTAGCGATATCGGAGAGGCAGTCAGCGTCTATCTTCCACAAACTAGTTTTGACAGAGGATCTTGGATTGGGCAACCTTGCAACGATTGTCAGATAAACTTTTCATCTATAGTAGAGATGGACATCTATGTGTTGTTCCAAGAGGGGCCTTTTGAAGTAAAGGTGAAGAAGGTAACCGCAGTGGACGATCATCAATCCTTTCCTTCTCCCGCGGTAGCGCTTTCTTCCACAAATGAAATCAAGACACTAATTGATCAAACAATTCAATCCGGTGGTGGTTTGTATGATAAAGGTTATCAAGAACTGTGTATTGCACTTTACAGATCGATATTGAATACTATTTTGTCCGCAAATGATAGTGGTGCGACTTCTTCGATTGTTTCGGACAGGATGAAGAAAATTATCTGCTCCGGACTACAACGTGCTGAGACTCAAATTGGCAGCAAGGCAAATATGGCATGGACATTGCGGTACACACTAGATGCACTCCTCGAGGAAATGGGATTTACCGTGACAAGTAATGAGCAAGCATGGCGTCCAGATCCAACAATGAATGAATATCAATGCATTGGAGTAACGACAGGTGCGTACGTTATGCAAGTGTCAAATGAACCTACAAAAAGCCCTATCAATACAACAGCGCAACCAACTTTATCTCCTTCTCTTGTGACGTTCAATCAACCGACATCATCGACACCTTTGACTGCTTCTCCGGCTGCTGATGTACCTATAACTCAACCTCCGCCTACTTTGTCACCAACATCATCCCAATCTACATCGACGCCATCCCTTTCAGCTTTTAATCCTTTACAGACGGAAAATTCTGACGCACCTGATTATGAAGATAATGCAAATGCCGCGGTCTCATCGTTCGTAAATACAGACGATGTCAGCACAAGCGAAACTCCAACCTCGTCGGCAAGCTTCTGCTCTGTTCCTTTTGTATTGATAGTGACGACAGTGATACTAGCAGCATATTGTGACGGATTCTCGACTAGTTATCCAACACGAAAATCACATCGTTGTCGCCTGCACAACGATTCATCGCAGCTACTGTCATCATCGCAATCAAACGAACAACAGCAACCACAGATGAATGGCCCTTCACCAATCATCACTCCTCCCCCACCGGAGCTCAATCGAGTTCCGCTGCCTGCAATGCTTGCAGGAGGTTTGTTTCTATTTGCCACTTCTGTGCCATCATCTCAAAGGTCACGAGCCGACAAACTACTCAGGCTAGCTCAAGAAGCGCTACGGTCCGACCCTGTAGTGACTATGGAGCTCGGACCTGGCATCGAAGCAGGGAATGTTTACGCTTCCTCAAAAGGCACAGTTGGTAATGTAGATCAACTTGTACTACAATTTCAGATCAATGGGGGTAACGCATGGGCACAGGGAATCACCTATGGCGTTGAAGATGAGAATGGCGTGAGGTTGGTAGCATTGGAAGTTGCCAACATGGATGCAGTGTTAAACAATCAGTCGTTTCAAGTGCCACTAAACACTTGATTGATGTTGTTCTTGACAAGCAGCTGGAACAGCTACAAAACGGCGTAAACATATAAACTCTACTTATATTAGTCAGCTCCCATTCGTAAAGAGATGGAAGGCATTTGAATACCTCATATCCGTCATTCCACTGGAATGGACAGTTTGTGAGCTTGGCTATCTACGTAGACCAAATTTACATGAATATGTTCAAGACATCCCAAACTCAATTATGTGTACGCTCAAATGAAAGTACTACAACATAGCTCTGTTGTTTGAGAGAGACGGAATCTCACAACACATCTCACCCCGACGAAATTCGAAAGCTACAAAGCTCTCTTTGTCGTAGGATACTCTCGTTTGAGCTGATATAAATCAGTTTAGATATAAATCAGTTTAAGGCGTGTACGCGATATAACTTGCGTTTTAGGTAGCTTGTCAGGCTCATCAACCTTCTGTCCAATCGAACATGACCTTTCGTGTAGATGGAAAAGAGGTCTTGTTGGCACTTCAACCGCTGCAAACTACACTACCTCCTACATTGACAAAGGCGAAGCATTCATGATCTTGTTGGAACTTCAACCGCTGCTCAAGACACTACCTTCTACATCGACAAAGGAAAGCATCCATCATCGCAAACAGAGAAGATGTGTCTTGAGACTGCATTCGAAAGCTACAAAGCTCTCTTTGTCGTAGGATACTCTCGTTTGAGCTGATATAAATCAGTTTAAGGCGTGCACGCGATATAACTTGCGTTTTAGGTAGTTTGTCAGGCTCATCAACCTTCTGTCCAATCCAACATGACCTTGCGTGTAGATGGAAACGAGGTCTTGTTGGCACTTCAACCGCTGCAAACTACACTACCTCCTACATCGACAAAGGCGAAGCATCCATCATCGCAAACAGAGAAGTTGTGTCCTGAGACGGAATTCGAAAGCTACAAGCTCTCCTTGTTGCAGTAGTTTCGTTTGAGCTTTAGATATATATCAGTTTGGGAAGTGTAAGCGATTAAACTTGCGTTTTAGATAGCTTGTCGAGATCATTAGCCGTGTGTGTAACTTCACTTGCCATTGCGTGTAGATGGACACGAGTACTTGTTGGCACTTCGACCGCTGCACACTACCTCCTACAATACATCGACAAAGACGAAGCATCCATCATCGCAAACAGAGAGGTTGTGTCCTGAGACGGAATTCGAAAGCTACAAAGCTCTCCTTGTTGCAGTAGTTTCGTTTGGGCTTTAGATATATATCAGTTTGGGAAATGTAAGCGATTAAACTTGTGTTTTAGGTAGTCTGTCTAGCTCATTAGCCGTGAAACTTCACTTGACATTGCGTGTAGATGAACAGAAGTACTTGTTGACACTTCGACCGCTGCACACTACCAACTACCTCTTACATCGACAAAGGCGAAGCATCCATAATCTTGTTGGCACTTCTAACGCTGCACGCTACCTCCTACATCGACAAAGATGGAAAGATGGTCTTCTTGGCACTTCAACCTCTGCACACTACCTCCTACAATACATCGACAAAGACGAAGCATCCATCATCGCAAACAGAGAAGTTGTGTCCTAAGACGGAATTCGAAAGCTACAAAGCTCTCCTTGTTGCAGTAGTTTCGTTTGAGCTTTAGATATATATCAGTTTGGGAAGTGTAAGCGATTAAACTTTCATTCATGGTAGCCAGTCAAGCTCATTAGCCGTGTAAATTCACTTGTCATTGCGTGTAGATGGACACGAGTAACTGTTGGCACTTCTAACGCTGCACACTACCTCCTCATCGACAAAGGCGAAGCATCCATAATCATGTTGGCACTTCAACCGCTGCACACTACCTCCTACATCGACAAAGGCGAAGCATCCATAATCTTGTTGGCACTTCAACCGCTGCACGCTACCTCCTACATCGACAAAGATGGAAAGATAGTCTTCTTGGCACTTCAACCTCTGCACACTACCTCCTACAATACATCGACAAAGACGAAGCATCCATCATCGCAAACAGAGAAGTTGTGTCCTAAGACGGAATTCGAAAGCTACAAAGCTCTCCTTGTTGCAGTAGTTTCGTTTGAGCTTTAGATATATATCAGTTTGGGAAGTGTAAGTGATTAAACTTTCATTCATGGTAGCCAGTCAAGCTCATTAGCCGTGTAAATTCACTTGACACTGCGTGTAGATGGACACGAGTAATTGTTGGCACTTCGACCACTACAAACTACCAACTACCTCTTACATCGACAAAGGCGAAGCATCCATTATCATGTTGGCACTTAAACCGCTGCACGTTACCTCCTACATCGACAAAGATGGAAAGATGGTCTTATTAGCACTTCAACCGCTGCACACTACATTCTACATAGACAAAGACGAAGCATCCATCATCGCAAACAGAGAGGTTGTGTACTGAGACGGAACTCGAAAGCTACAAAGCTCTCCTTGTTGCAGTAGTTTCGTTTGGGCTTTAGATATATATCAGTTTGGGAAATGTAAGCGATTAAACTTGTGTTTTAGGTAGTCTGTCTAGCTCATTAGCCGTGAAACTTCACTTGACATTGCGTGTAGATGAACAGAAGTACTTGTTGACACTTCGACCGCTGCACACTACCAACTACCTCTTACATCGACAAAGGCGAAGCATCCATAATCTTGTTGGCACTTCAACCGCGGCACACTACCTCCTACATCGACAAAGGCGAAGCATCCATAATCTTGTTGGCACTTCAACCGCTGCACGCTACCTCCTACATCGACAGAGATGGAAAGATGGTCTTCTTGGCACTTCAACCTCTGCACACTACCTCCTACAATACATCGACAAAGACGAAGCATCCATCATCGCAAACAGAGATGTTGTGTACTGAGACGGAACCCGAAAGCTACAAAGCTCTCCTTGTTGCAGTAGTTTCGTTTGAACTTTAGATATATATCAGTTTGGGAAATGTAAGCGATTAAACTTGTATTTTAAGTAGTCTGTCTAGCTCATTAGCTGTGAATCTCTACTTGACATTGCGTGTAGATGAACAGCAGTACTTGTTGACACTTCGACCGCTGCACACTACCTCCTACATCGAAAAAGGCGAAGCATCCATAATCATGTTGGCACTTCAACCGCTGCACACTACCTCCTACATCGACAAAGGCGAAGCATAATCTTGTTGGCACTTCAACCGCTGCACGCTACCTCCTACATCTACAAAGGCGAAGCATCCATAATCTTGTTGGCACTTCAACCGCTGCACGCTACCTCCTACATCGACAAAGATGGAAAGATGGTCTTCTTGGCACTTCAACCGCTGCACACTACCTCCTACAATACATCGACAAAGACGAAGCATCCATCATCATGTTGGCACTTCAACCGCTGCACACTACCTCCTACATCGACAAAGGCGAAGCATCCATCATCGCAAACAGAGAAGTTGTGTCCTGAGACGGATTTCGAAAGCTACAAAGCTCTCCTTGTTGCAGTAGTTTCGTTTGAGCTTTATGGTAGATATAATATATCAGTTTGGGAAGTGTAAGCGATTAAAATTGCGTTTTAGAAAGCTTGTCGAGCTCATTAGCCGTTTAACTTCACTTGACATTGCGTGTAGATGGAAACGAGTACTTGTTGGCACTTCGACCGCTGCACACTACACTACCTTTTCAAAGGCGAAGCATCTATCATCGCAAACAGAGAAGATGTGTTTTGAGACGGAATTCGAAAGCTACAAAGCTCTCCTCACTGTAGTGGTCTCGTTTGAGCTGGCCTCGATGCGACATTACTATTTTAACGTGTTGTCACTGGGGCTCGGGTCGAACATCAGATGCTTGGTGTTGCGCGGAGGATTCAGCAATACCACTGTGTTTGTTATGGCTCCCAGAATATATGAACACACTTGTCGCGAACCACGTTCTTGTTCTTGCCCCGATTGAAGTGGCCATCCGAGAGAAGTTTATTCCAGCTCTCATTGGCATTCATCCTCTGAACTCATTGTTGAGTTACGACACCAGCTTTCCTTGAGCTCGGAGAAGGAGAAGGGAGGTCTCGCTATTCGCTGTCCTGAGGAGCAAACGGTGACTTGTTACAAGAAAGACGTCGCGTGCCACAGTAGAACACCTTGGTCAGCGACTCTGAGTGAGATTTGTTTTCATCCACAATTAAGCACTGCCATAGGCGGGGGAGGGGCGGGAGTTACTGACAGCTTCAACTTCAAGTGCACCAGTTTGACATCTTCGGTTCATCTTCAATACGTAGTGGTCGGATGAAGTGTTTGCGCTTCTCCCACTCCCTCTGACCAGTAGTTGGTAGGCCCCAACAAGAACCAGATGGACATGCGAATCCCAGCGGTTCAACTGACAAGAGCAAGAGTGTTCCGTCTAAGTTGTTTCGTCCTTACTACTATCAGCGGCGTGCACGAAAGAATTCATGCAAAGGCGCTGCTCTCTTCTTTATTGTTGCTCAAGATTCGTTGGTGAAAGGTACAATACATATCGGCTCCTCTCTCTGGAAAGTGCGCAGAAGCGACACCTTTCACCGTAGGATCTGCTGCTCAATTCTCACATGTTTTTTGTAGTGTTACTATCGATCCGAGAAGGAATGGCAGTGTCGTCGGCATCGAGTAGTGAGCAGCATGGCGGCGAGTTGGTGTTGCATAATTGATAAAAAATCTCTCCCTCAAATATTTCGATTTGGGTGCAATGGTGTTACTCGGCGAGTTGGTGGAGTTAGATGACAACTAGTACCTCGATTTGAAGCTCTTTCATCGTGCTATCGATCCGAGAAGGAATGGCAGTGTCGTCGGCATCGAGTAGTGAGCAGCATGGCGGCGAGTTGGTGTTGCATAATTGATAAAAAATCTCTCCGTTCCAAGGAAATGATTTCTAACTTGGTTGGAATTTCTGTTACATATCATTTGACTTTCGACTAGTTCATTTTAGCTTTAGCATTTACAGTTCTAGGATGACATTTAGTTCCAGTATTTGACAAGACGTCTCCTGTATTGCGCTTACCTACTAACCAAACGATTAGATATGCAACTTTTGAGCAAGAATGGATCTTTTTCACGTCATCTCTACAATCTCTACAAGCGAAAGAAGTCTGTGGCCGCTTGTGTCGTCGAAGCGGCAAGCTGATCGAGCGAAATCATCTCCTCGCATCTCTCATTCAGTCCGATATTCAACTGGTTGCAAGTAGCTTCCAAAACTAGCTGCAACGAGCTGGGTGTATTTGGATATTGCGACTTGAGTCGCTTTCTTTTCTTTGATGGCAGACTTGCAAATGAATCACCCTCAGTTTCGAAGAAGGAATCTTTATTGCCAGCAAATCCCATGTAAGGAGCGTCTGTCTCAATCATTAATCTCTCCAATGGAATGATACCTTCGCGGAGGCATTTGCGTACCTCATCAGCATCATCGCCTTTTTTGAGAATGAAACCTGACACGCTGAGATAATATCCTCGATTCATATACTCAATGCATTCTAGGAACGTTCCAGTGTAGCAGTGCACAATTATCTTCGGGCTTGCTTGGCCTTCATGCCTTTCAACTGCTTCGTCTATGCATTTTAATGTATCTTCGAATGCTAATCTCTCATGAAGGAATATCGGAAGACCAAATTCGAATGCAAGATCCAACTGAGATTTAAACCATTTCAATTGATACTGTTTGTCTGGAAATCCTTCCGAGTAATCAAGTCCAGTCTCTCCGATACAACTGATGATCTCGTTGTTGTTGGAATCATTTAACATCGATCGTAACTTGTCAAGATTTTCTGGAGTTAGAGCCTCTTCCTCTGAACTGTAAGGGTGCACTCCAACCGTTGTTTTGATGCGCATGTGATTTCTTTCCCTGCTCGTACAATTTTGTAACAAAGAAAGAGTCTGCTCGGATTCCTCTATTGAAGACGATGGCGAAATTACGGCCTTTATTGATCGCGTAGATGGATGATGAAGGATCTTTAAAGGAGCTTGTATATCATCAAAATCAAGCGACGAAATATCCATCATGGATATCAAATCGTTGTGGAGAAGATTACAGTCAACATCCACTAGATCTTCGCTGGTAGAGGTCATAGTTAGACGCCGAACTGCAGTTAACGGCGGCAAATTATTACTAAATGCTGCAACCCGATGCGAGTAGGCAAAGTATGCAGCTGGCAATGAAGATGTTAGCAGCCTCCTCATTTGCAAGAGGCGATAACGCAGCTATCACCGCAACAACACTGAAAAAATTTATGAGTCGGGCGGCCCTTGAGGGAGAGAAAGAAAGCGGGAGAACAGACTTCTTGATTGCCCTCGGTTGCTTCATTCGATCAACTATGGTACACCAAGCCAAGCAGTGAACTCAGAGTTGGATCTTGCAGTCTTTCTGTTATTTAGATACCTCAAAGTATTTTATATGATGTGTATGTAAAGTAGACGTCAATGGCTCAACCTGATTTTCCATCAAAATAGTAGAATGAGCCATCCAAGAATCAAGTAAAAGAAAAACACGGGATACAGAGCCAGCAGTCTCCTTTCTTTCTTCACAAACTGTCCTACAAATACAGACGAAACCCTTGTTGCCCAAAGAAATCCTATCGAGAGCCAAATCAAATCTAACCAAAGCATACCCAACCACGTGACTCTCAATAGTGCTATTGTCAAAGCCGAAACAGTGAGCGGGAAGACACAATACCCCAATACGCACAAAGACTGAAAGATCGACATGTTTGCTCCCAGCAGTTGAGCATT
The DNA here is from genome assembly GCA_018806925.1 of Skeletonema costatum. Taxonomy (NCBI): domain Eukaryota; phylum Bacillariophyta; class Thalassiosirophyceae; order Thalassiosirales; family Thalassiosiraceae; genus Skeletonema; species Skeletonema costatum. The sequence continues at coordinate 51,804 of JAHBBA010001152.1, forward strand.
GATTGTAACGACCAAGCTGCCAATCCACATGACAACAAACACAGTAGTGAAGACATGAGATGTTTGTTTCGTCGGTGCTCTCAAAGAGAGAATAATTGCAAGTGATAGGCAGATGAACAGTGGTCCCCATAAATCCCAATCGCGGAGCTGGTTCAACACATTACGCTGTCCTTCGCTAGCTTCTACATTTTCCTCCTGCAAAACTCCAACATATCCAAATGGACTCTTTTTGTTTTCGTGACAGAGAAGAGAAAAAATATCCGAAATGTTGAATTTGGTGAGTCTTAGTTGTAGTTGTTGCATTTGCCACCATTCTCACAATAACATTCATACATAATTAAGTGCACTCGAAGAGGCCATAGCTGGCACACGATGTCTATGACACATGATCCAGTAGAGCAGCAACACTCCTATATATATGTCTGAAAAGAAATCACGCAAACTGAAACCGAACTCACATTTCTATCCAGCGGTATCAAGACCGCCCTAAGCTTTGCTCCCACCGCCCGAACATCTCTCATGATTGTTTCTTTCACCGGTTCATCTAATGTCGAAACTGGTGCAAGCAACTCATCCATACCGCCATCTGCGGTGCCGCGATGATCTTCAACTGCTGGCCTCGATGGGCCGGATGTGTTTGCCCAAGTTGGAGCGCTAGCTGAAGCTGCAGCGGTAGCGTTAGGGCCTGCCGAGGACATTTTATTATTCTTTGCTTGCTTGCGTTGCAGTAAACGGGATTTTACCTGTGCTGATTGGAATGTTATTGTAAGAAGTATGGGAGGTTCGCTCTTCAGGATGACTTCTATCAGTGTCATCTGACTGGTTTTCGATTCGGATTTTTTTGTTTTTTGCCGTTTTTGCCGTTTTTGCCGCACGCCTCCATGCACTCCTCCGCCTCTCCTGTCCATCCATTGGCTAGACTGCACCCAAGAGGCGCCTTAGCTTGGGCATTTGCATAATTAGGGCTGTTAGTAGTGGGACAACTTCTTTAGACGACAGTGGCCAATCAGCGGCGGTATACGGGCAAAATAATCAGCAGATTCCACGTATGAGAGAGTTGCATTCGACTTTTCCTTTCTCCACATGAACAATCGCCAACAGACAATAGCATGACAATTATTGCAATGGGATGCCGCCTTCCGTCGTCTCTCTACGCACTGCCATGGCTCAGGCGATCGATCTTCTCGTCATTTCACAGCTCCACAAGGCAACATTCGTGTAGAATTGTCAGCCAAGTATTTGTAGGGGTGTCGAACACTGCAAATTCGATCAGTTGCCAAGTAGTACTACTCCGTCGTTTGAACCACAATTCGCAAAATGATGAAGAAAGCACTACTGCAGGCCATACAGGCTCGACGCAAATGGATAGTTCTACGCAAGCAAGTTCTGAGAAGCGGAAAGTAGATCCTTTTGCAAAACGACCCTCACAAAAATGTGATCCGTACGGACTGGCAGGTCAATCTCTATCTCACAAAGAATGCATAGATTGGTTAGCTACGCTGGAATGTGGATGGAACTTGATATATGACGGTATTGAGAAAAGGCCTGAAATAGAGGAGCAAGCACCGATCTTTCTCCAAAGGCAATTCTATCATGCAACATTCCATGATGCTTCAAAATTCTTGTCGCATATATCTCTACTCTCCACCAATCTCAACCATTATCCCTTTCTATCGATGGAAAGAGTGTTGGTAGATGACTTGAGTATTGTATCTAACAGCAATACCACAGGTAGGAATAGTGAAGCAGCAAGCACAAGTGGTAGTGCTCAAACCTCGAAGCAAAAAAGAAGAAAGGTCAAAGGATGGGTGTTTGTCAGCACAGTTAGATGCTCCACATATCGACCGCCTACTACACGTGCCGATTTAGAAGAACAAGATGGTTCGTCTCAGTATAAAGACAAAGGGTTGACGTACCACGATTTTCACTTGGCTATGAATATTGATATTGAATCCAATAGGGAAGGATGCACTGCTTTGTTACTATAAGATGTAACAGAAATTTTATAGTACGTCAGGTGGGCCTCCCTTGGGGCGAAATTATCTATCTAGGAGGAGATCTTGTCAGGGGCTCTCTCTCTCTCTAACTCTAACCAATATGTCTACTACACTATAAGAGGAAGAAATGGTCACAAGTATATAGTGGAAGCAGTTAAAGTCATACCATCGGTATTTGTGTCAATCTGTGGCAATGTGCTTCTCTATCGCCTCTAATGATTTCGTTGCGTGTTCGGCTGGGGATTGTTAAGTTTAGTTGTTAGTTACAACACTCCCATCTGATGTGTTTCTGTTTTAGTCTTCGAAGTTACGATGTGTGCGATCGAGCAGAACAGAGGAGCACTTTCTACACGTTCACTTCTCCATCTTGAGATAAGTAGGTAAGTAGATATGTATTGTGACGCGGCAGCGGCAAGCTTCGTGCTTCGTGGCTGTGGTGGGTTGGATGGATGGAGTGAGTGCATGCACATCTATCTAGGCCACAACTGTCCAATGTATGTTAAGCCATGACTGTCTTGCGTAGGTTAAGCCAACTGTCCAGAGTATGTTAAGCCTAACTGTCCAGAGTACATTTCACCAACTTGCATTATATTGTTTAAAACAAGCGAATGTTTGAGACAAGACAGCATAAAAATATGATTGCAAGAAATAGTAGTACAAGCACCAAACTCAAGACGTTTTACATGCAAAGATGCTAAGTTGAGGCAACTCCTTTTATGGCACCGACATCACAAGGGCGAGCTGGGTTTATGCATTCCCAAACACTACCGTTCCAGGCTAAGAGTAAGAGTGACTGACGTAACTAAATTGAGATACACGGAGAAAAATGAGCTTGTTCATGTTTTAGAAGCGGCAGTGACGTCGTTGAGAAGATTCAGAAAACAAAAAGAGGCTGGAAACGCAAGAAGCAAATATAATCAACAGTCCATCACAAACTATTTCTTTGCAAAAGAAGTACACACTAAGCCCAGAAAGTGATAGTGCGGTGCCGGCAAAGGTTAGCGCAAGATTGATGACTAGCTTCGCTGCGCTCAGCTAGCCTGCGGAGTGATGCTGGTGGGTTACATAGAGTGTTAGGTATGTAACAGTATTCTTTATGAGAGCTTCTTGTTATGTGTTACAACGTCTCATGCGCATGATGCTCTAGATAGATGGCGCACTCGGCGCCAGCAGAGATGCATCAATCGTAATCGCTGGCTTTAATGCACAGGATAGCTGCTTCAAGAGTGCAATCTACATATCAAAAGCAATTTTGTGTGTCGAGAAATTTATGATTATGTAAGATGATGGGTCTGCATCTCACGACACATGTCATCTCGACATCTTTCGAGTATGGCACAGCCGTCAACGGATGCATCGTTTGTTGCACGGATAGATTCTGGATTCATACAACTTCATATCACATTGCACTGACAAGTTTACATGTCTGTAGAGCTGTGCAAACAAACAGTTCCAAGAGAATGCATTTATCTTGAGTAGATGGGCCTCTGGTGCAACAAATATTGACAATAACACAAATAGTATGTCCTAGGACCAGTATGTAACGCTAATTTAATGTTGTTATTGCCATTACCAGCCTCAAAGTTGCTTGACTTGGTGGAACTCTTGCTCTCGGGTGTTTC
>JAHBBA010001154.1:0-16517 GCA_018806925.1 Skeletonema costatum
CAAGGCTGAGGATGGACATTTTTGCAGTGGAGATCCAGTTGAAAGGAGGGAGATTGAGTTTGGTGATTTTCCAAGATTACGGGGAGTATGATTCACTTGTTTTGGATAATGGGGAGTTGGATGAGTTCATGAATGGATCTAATGTTCTCTTCGAGGAATATGGGGAGCAGTTCGAGTACGGATCTCCTAGACGTGGTGTGTTTTTAACTCTGATCAGCGATCAGCGAAGACTATCATGCACAAGTGACCTCCTCCCAGATACTGACATTATCTGTTGTGTTCCTATATCCACAAGACACGAAGATTCACTCGGTTGTTTATATTTGGTGTACTGGTGGTATGCTTCTTCCTGTACTCAGTACTACTGTACACAAGATCTCGTCCTCGGTCAGTTATGCGGATATGCTCGTAGACTCTGGGGAGTATTATTTCTTCGACTTTGGGGAGTATTATTTCCTTACTCGCTTATCCTCAACCATGCCATCGCAGTCCACCGCTGATATTTTGGAATGGAGAATGTTGGAGTTATTTATTTCTGAGAATTTGAACCCAAGTCGCCACCTGCACTTTTGGACACAGCATTACGCTTTCTTACTTGTTAATCAACTCCAAGTTCAATCTTATGCAAGACTGCATGCTGAGTGGGGAGATATCGTTCCATTGGCGATTGTATCATTATTTGATGTGATCTCTACAAGGATGAGGGTTATCACAGACAACGATGCTGCGGCGGCCCTGTCAACGAAAATGTCGGGGAAGGAACGCTTCAACTGGGATGTGCGACACTCGATGACACTGGCATTTCTGCCAATGGGTGTGGGCATAGCATTTGCATTGTTCCATACCAAGCTGCTCGTACTAGTAGCATTCTCCAAAGTGGCGGCTACTCTGAAATAGTCGATGAGTGACTTCATTTCTGTTTCCATGTTTTCTGCCTTAATGAGGGGGAAAATTGTTACCCAAAAGTAGAGTGCAATGTCGGCACCGTCTGGGATAGCCATGAACTGTTGAAGAAGGGTGAAGGGGATCTTGAAGAGCTTCCTAGAATGTGTTAAAGTGACTCCGGCGTCGTTAGCTTGATGGGGGCCAACCGTGAAGCGAGCTTGGCCGTTATGCTGTTGGGCTTGCACATGGATGTCGTCAGCAGCAAGACAGAGGATGGTGTTGGCGATTGGTTGGAATGGACAAGGGTTTTGGGTCTTGATGAAGTAATCAAAGTGGACTCCATTTAGGAGGTCACCGAGGAACCCGACAAACTTTCCTTCGTCCGGGTGATTGTGAAGACCAATCACAGACAGAGTGACAGTTGTAGGTGCAAAGAAAAGGTATAGTCTACCTTGATCATCCAACATACCCAACCCGTTCATGATGCCATTGAGGAACTCTTGGGTGAGTTTCTCGCGGAGGGATGCTGGCTGCACAGTAGCTTGTGCACCAGTGGCATCCATTTCATAGGGCTTCAATGTCAGATTGTTTTTCAGGACGTCATTAGCATTATTCTGCACATAATCAAGGATGGGGTCACTACTCGCTCCCGCAGGCGCGATGTTAGGGGCACCGGCAGTCGCCATGGCCGGTGGTTCTGACAGAGTGCCGAGGGTGGCTTAAAAAATATCTATTACTAATGCTTCATGCATTGGGTTAGGCTCTCTGAGCTATGGCTGCATGGTGCAGCCACAACACAACACCTTCTTTTCAATTCTCAATCAAGTTCTTGAAGTTCTGCAAATACAAAAGAGGCGGCAAAAGTTTGGCACTTGAATGCCACATGCTATGCCGCCTGTGCCTGCTTCGGTGGGCTCGTTACGACAGTGGTTTTCAAAGCTGGATGCCTCCTCCTCTTGCAAGACCGATCCAACGCACGGAAAGCGGCTCAAGCTGGCTCAAGGCCTCATTTTCTTCCACGGACTTCTGGGATTGTCGCAATCGTTACAATATTATTGCCAAGAGAAAAATGACAGATAGAAATCAAGATGAGAGGCGGCGGCGGCAGCGACATAGTTGACGACGATTCCAAATCTTTGCAGAATAATGAGAGGGACGCAGACACAGCGAAAGGGGACATCATTGGAGCATCTCAATCTCAGCCCGATGTGTCCAACACCACCGACGCTATTACCACATCGGCATCCAAGTTCTGGACACAAAATAAGAGGATCACAGCTGCTAGCATCTCCTTAGCTGCCTTGGTTCTAGCCACTGCAGCAGTTGCTGGTACTGCTGCGTCGAACAAGACATCGCTAAGCAATCTTGGTGTTGGCGGAGAGCCTCCTATTTCTGCTTCTGCCCGAGAAGAGCCAGGATCAGAAACCATGGCACTGCCCTGTAAAAATTGGTGCCACTCCTTGCAGCATGCTAGCACACCCTGGTCAACCAAATGCAATTGGAAAAATTGCAAAGGCTGTGACTCTTGCAAGGAAGAGGTCCAAAACCATTCTTCATGGACGTCACTCTTGAAGTAAATCACCCTTCCAATAATTGGGATGGCGATGACCTGAACCATTCATTTCGTCCTGGTTCATTCCATTTTTTGGCTTCATTTCCTGATTGGGACAACGACGGATTCCTGATTACTTCCATAGCAACCACTGGAAAATGGACTATGCTGCTGACTTTGACTTTGGGATGAGCCGCCCTGGAGCTACCGATACTCTTTCTGGTGGTGGTGTGAGAATGTTTCATTCGATTGGTCATGACACTTTTGTTGATACGGATAAGGAACAAATGTTTCATGACTGTCATGGAGCCACATTTGCGGACATGGATGGTGATGGATTGCTCGACCTACTCATTTCTGCACCAGGAGGCGGGCGGGGTGCAAGGGACTCTGTTCAAAACGACAACCTTCTCTTTTGGGGGGACAAATCCCAAGGTGATACGCTGGCTCGTCTAACTGGTGGACGAGAGGCAGCCAGAGCTGCAGGGGTAGAATGTGCTAATTGCCGAGGCCGTTTCATGCTAGTGACAGATGCAAATCGGGATGGAAAGCTGGACGTCTTTCCAATTTCTGATGTTAGAGTTGATGACTTTTTGACTCCGACACCGCTACTTTTGAACAATGGAAACAGAACATTTAAGTAATCATTTGGAAATGCAAGAATACACTCGCACCATCCTACTGACAGATGCTGATGGAGACGGCCACGCCCAAGAATATATGGTTTTCCGAGCCACATGCTTTCGAGATCCATCTTTTGGAGAGCATCCTGAGAGTCATCATGAATTTTGTTCTACACGACCTGAAAAAAACAACCGCTATTTACAAGTTTGATGATGAAAAGAACCAAATGATCTTGATTTCACCAACATACCATCGCAGTCAAAGCAACCAAGTTTACACACCGTGGAACAATGTGGCGGTCATTGATTCCATTTCTGGTGATTTCGATTTTGATCAAAAGGCCGATCAAATTGTTTTGTTCAGAGACAAAATTGTCTTCTACTATTCCTCAGATCGACTTGCTGGACAAACTGCCTTTGTACAATGAAGATTTGGGACAATCTGGTTCTTCAGAAATGAATGTGCCTTGCTCTAAAACAGCCTTCGCCATTCGAGCTGCTGTTATTGATAATGATGGTAAGTTGGAGTTGATCATCATGTGCGATACTCCTGGCGAACTATTTGTGCTGTCTCTTCAGAACCCAAAGTCATGGATGATAGAAGATTGGCCTCTGGGTGATCTCCAAAGAACAACATGGTGGAAGCCAGAACCAAGAGACATTGAGCTAGCATGTGATGGAAGGGAAGGGAGGGAAGGTTATTCAGACTACTGGGGTACAGTTTGCTCCAAGTCATCTGTACCAACGCCGAGAATGTACGGATTCCAATTAATTGATTTCAACAATGATGGATTTCTAGACGCAGTGTTGGCAAGTGGCATTGGATACCAACGGTTCTTTTTGAACAACCCCGAGGCATCTAAAGGAAATCGATTTATCAGAGTTGAACTGAAGAGCACTGTAAGCAATGTGCATTCTATTGGGACAACACTCATATTCGAAGCTTCTGGCTTGGAACCTCAGCTACGAGAGATCACTAGTTTTGGATATGGGAATTCCAGAGGTGGTGGCGTTGACGACCGCATTGTGTTTGGATTAGGACAAAATGCAGAGCCAGTCAGTCTAACTGTGCATTGGCCTTCCATGAAAGAAACCGTCATTTCCTTGACAGGTCTTGGTTTAGGTCACATTAGCAACTACTCAAATCCAATTATTGTCACAGAGGATATTGCATAAACGATTCGGATACAGAATGAGGCGACCAAACGTAGCACAAACAGTAATAACATTGCGTCGAAGAGGCCAACACTTTTGCACAATCACAGTTGCAGGCTGACTACTGAGCTCTCAAGTCTTGCTTTTGAACAAGGGTAACACATAATAATGATGAACATTCTCTTATTCTTATCATTATTCTAATATTACAATCCTTCCAGCATAAGTTCATAGGGTTCACTGAGGTATCTCCATAGTCATAGTCTCCTGAATCACAACGCTTCCAGCCGATATTTTGCTGTGCAACAAGTCATTCGCTGCAGCTCTTTACTTGAATGACAGGCGGTAGTCCTCCTTCGTTGTTGCGATGGCGAAAGCTTCACGTTTGGATTTCTCCTTTCTTTCTCAGGCGAAATCAATGGAGAGTCAACATCACAAATTGGGACCATGCACGGCCACGCTTGTCTTTGGTGCAATGCCAAAAAGGAGCTGGCAGCCAAGAAGCCAAACTAACTGTTCTTCTTCTTTCAAGATGATCACCAGCTGCTCTTGTCGTCTCTACTGGCACTAGCTGGTATTGGAGTGGAAGTCCGCATGTCATCGCATCGCCTCCAATGAACCCATCAGCTCTCCCGAAAACAAAGACGTCACAACCATATCTAGAGAAATGGTCCTATTGTGTAATGAACCAACTCATTTAATATTAATAAACACCTTCCAAGCCGTACAACAATTTGCTTCATCTTCCCCTGGCGTGTTGGCGGGGTGGTGCATATACGGAGCAGAGAGTGGAGAAGTATTTGCAAATGAGATGACCTTCTTGATGTTGATGGTACCTCTTCTATTTCAAACTCAAACAAAGTCAAGATCACAGATATTATTATACAGAATCCCGAGGATCATAAATTCGTTCTCATTCCATGGTAGATGCGGCTATTACAGTGGATTAAAATCCTATCCGCCCTTTCTTACGCATGAATTTTGGAGTAGAGCGCGATGCTGCTCTGCCTGGCGTCGCGACAGCAGAACGACGCGAGCTGCTTGCCGAGCTGCTACGCTTCTCTAATGCCTTTTTCTCAAGTTCTCGCCGAACCTCCTCCTCCTCTTCTTTCTTTTGCATTTCAGTGTCCATTCTGGCTTTATCCTCTCGTTCTTGCTGACGACGCTTCAATGCACTTTCGTATGATTCTTTGACAGAGAAAAACATTGGACCAAGCTCTGCTAACCATTCTCCTTCAACTGCAGTAACGCAAGACATGTATTCCTTGGTGGTACTGATCAACTCATGGTAACAGACATAGTCAGGTGTGTACCCTAAACCAAATAGAGCACTCGATGGGTGCAACGCCGAAGGAATACCAGAGAGCATATTAATGTACTCCCCGATTCCTTTTATTTTCGAAGAATTTTGGAAGTATGCAGAGCAGATGGACTTGCGCACTATGTCCCATCCTCCCCCACAGCTTAAAGGATGGAGCTTTTGTTGCTCCATCAAGTCAACTAGCTGGGCGTGCACCTCTCGTGCTTTACGAATACCCTTGGAATGGATGAAATGCTTCGTGCACCACTGGGAATCAAATTTGTACTGCTTGGCACGCAAGAAGACATTCAACAGTGTCAAATGATCGCTTTCAGGAACAAAAAACTTCTCGCGGACGGAGTCGCTTTCTTCTTCTCTACCTTTGGGCCGGAAGAAAACACTGGGAACACTGAGCATGCTTACAACAATAAGGACTTCGGAAGAGCACTTGCCGTGTTCATGTGCGAATAGAAGCATTTTGCTGAGAGAAGGATCCAAGGGAAACTCTGCCATGCGTCGTCCGAGTCCTGTAAGGTCTCCAGTATTGTCGAGCGCGCCTAGCATCCAAAGTTGATAGAGTGACGTCATGATATTGTCTTCTGGAGGAGGGTCCATGAAATCAAAGTCCAGTAGATTCTTGACACCCAACGATTTTAGAAGAAGGACAACATTGCTCAAGTTTGTTCTTTGTATTTCAGGAACAGCCGTCTCCATCAACTCTTCACGAAACTGCCGATCGGTGTAAAGGCGAAAGCAAAAGCCCGGCCCCGTTCTGCCTGCCCTTCCAGATCTTTGGTTGGCGTTGGCCCGTGACACTGGTGTAACATTTAAGGCATCCATGCCTATCTTTGGATTGTACACCTTGAGCTTGCAGTAACCAGAATCAATGACGAATTTGATACCATCTACCGTGAGACTTGTTTCTGCAACGTTTGTGCTCACTATGCATTTGCGCACGCCGTCAGGTGCTGCATCGAATATTTTCGCCTGTAGGTCAGCAGGAAGCTGAGAGTACATTGGAAGAACCAAAAGAGGTTTTGAATCGTCACCAAGATTGGCAACTTTCTCAGCGAGGACAGTGCAGCACCCCTCAATGTCTTCTTGTCCCGTCATGAAAATTAGGATATCTCCAGGCGGTGAGTTGAAGTGTATCTGTAATGTTTGCTTTACTGCCGCCATGACATAATCTTCCTGCACTGATTTGGCAAAGTATGTCTCCACGGGAAACGTTCTGCCGGGAATCCTAAAGATAGGAACGCCGCCGAAGAAGTCAGAGAAGACATCAGCACTTAACGTGGCACTGGTCACAATAAGCTTAAGATCTGACCGACGAGCAGCGACCTTTCTCAATACTCCAAACAACACGTCTGTGTTCAGACTTCGTTCGTGAGCCTCATCCATGATAATGGCACTGTACTTATTCAAATCTGGATCTCGCAAACTCTCACGAAGCAAGACGCCGTCAGTCATGTACTTGATAACAGTATGCTCAGATGTTTGATCTTCAAACCGGATGGAATAACCCACAGTTCCGCCTAGACTATCCCGTTCTTCATCCAACGACCGCTTCCCATTCTCTTTCACCATTGCAACCACCTCTTCACTCACACGCTTTGCAACACTCATCGCTGCCACTCGTCTTGGTTGTGTACACCCCACAATGCCATACTCAGTATAACCCTCCTCCATCAAATATTGAGTCAATTGCGTTGTCTTCCCTGATCCTGTTTCTCCTACAACAATCACAATATTGTTCTCACGGATTGTTTGTAAAAGCGAATCACGAACTGAAAAGGCGGGTAGATATTCACGTTGCTCTCGAATGGATTTGTTCCGTGCGAACGCAGAGGCAGTTGAAGAAGACTTTCCATTGAGTGGTTTCTTCTTGGTCACGTGGGCAGCAAATCCACTTGTTTTTTTATAATCCACTTCTCCACTGTCATCATCGCGTTCCAACTCATCATTTTTCAGCGCTGTTCCAGCAGCAATATCATCCACTTGTTTCCCCTCTCCCCCCTCCACTTCAGTATCCCCCTCCATCTCCTCCCTCTTCTTCTTGCCATCCGTCACTCTCATCGCATCCCCCATCCGACTACCACCCAACTCCCAAAACTTCTGTCTCATCCCACTCCTCTCCTTCTTCTCCCGTAACCGCTGCAACGTCACACTCCCCTCCCTAGCCATCCGTGCAAAGTCACTCGTTGCATCCCTAACCGTGGGTACTGCCTCACGCAATACCGAAAATGATGCACGACCACCACCACTCCCATCCGTACGTAAAAATGGTGGTGTAATCTGATGCACCAACAATTGCACCCGTAAATCATCTTGATTATTACTCACAAAATCCAAATCAACATTGGAACGTAATGCTGCACCTGAGGATAACAATCGATTTTCTTCCCATGTTTGTTGATCTTTGTCTAGTGCGGATTGACGTGCGTGTCGAAGTGAGGATGATGATGTGTTGACATTGTTGTTGTTGTTGGTATTGCCATTACGGCGTTTTTCCATTTCAGCCTCACGTTTTTTAGTAATTTCGGAATCAAAAATGAATCGACTAGAAGAAGTGTGGTTGGTTGTGGCGGTGTCGGAATTGGGTAGGTATTCGTCATCATCGGCTAGGTAGAATTGTCGATCAAATTCATCATCATTATCGTCATTGTTGTCGATGTTGTTGTTGGAATTTCCAATAATGGTAGATTTGTGTCGTGAGTGATCACGAGAGGAATTTAAATCTTTGTGTAGTTCATCAAATGGATCATCATCATCATCGGCGTTGTCATCATGACGACGATGTTGTCGTGTTTGACTACTCGTAGCATTTCTCAGCACACTGCTACTACCACTGTTGCTACTACTACTACTTCTACTCATCTTCTGACGACGCAAGGAAGCAATTCTTCCTTCCGCATCATCATCATTATTATTATCATAATCCTCCTCCTTTCTCCCCCCTCTACGATTACGTTGCGGTGTGTCAATTTCCCAAGAGGAGGATGAATTGTTATTGCCCCATGTTGTTCTTCTCTCAGAATGATTGGAATAATAATTCTTGTCAGCATCATTCTGTTGGATACGTGGTGTTGCATTCCAGCTTGATCTTTTTCCATCATTGTTATAATTATTAGTAGGAATGTAATTATCATTGTGTGTATTGCGTTTTTTGTCAGTGTTATGAGAAGAGGAGGAGGAAGGTGTCACTTGATGATTATCATTTGAATGAGGTTGAGAATAAGAATGATAGTTGTCATTGTTGTGTCGATGATGGGAAGATGACGCATATGACGACCCACCATGTTGCTGTTCATATCGCTGTTCTTCTCTACCCCGTTTTCTTCTATAACCACCATCATCATCATCATTTTTATTAGTAGACCTATCAGTATACTGCGGATATTGTCGTCGACCCCCACCAGCATTACCATTAGTAGTAGTAGTACGACGATCATAATCTCTCTCCCTCCGACGTTCCTCCGCACGCCGTACGATATGTGGATCAACCCCACCAGGATGGGAGGGAGTGTCGTTGGCAGTGCTGTTGCGATAATTTTTCTTGTCCAGTCCCAGGAGACTCTTTTTGTTCTTGTTGGAAGAACCATTGGAATTGCCCTGTGCTGCTTGGCGCTTGGATAATTGGAGGCCTCCCTGAACACCTTGGGGGAGTAGGGAGCTTAGCCGATTGATATCATCTTTGTCGTTGTCCATCTTTTATAATTATCGCTGCTGCTGCCTGCTCGCTATTGATAGAAAGTGTCATGAACATCGGTGAGATGAGCGAGCGAGTTAGTGGTGAGTTTTTCACTCGTTCAGAATATGTTAATTATATTTAATATTCTGTTTCTCGCTGTCAGACATCTCCCATAGTGTAGTGGTTAGCACTGTTGACTTTGAATCAACCAGCCGGCGTTCGAATCGCCGTGGGAGAACGTTTTTTTGTCTTTTTGCTCTTCTGCTCGGGCGGCCGATCATCATCAATATGTACCTAGGCCGTTGCTATTGAGCTTTTAGAACCCGCTTGTCCAACCCGCTTTTGTGACCCGCTTTGGCATGGCGGGTCGCTTTTCCGACACGTGTTGCTATTGAGCTTTCGTGTTGGGACTGTCTCGACGCCCGCCTTCGCTGAATATCGCTTTCCTCGACACTTCATTTTTTGTTTTTGTACGCCGAATCTCAATTTTTTGTACCATGGCGCTATCATGACGGCATCTTTCTAGTAGCTATCACGTTGCATTGACACCGCCGACAGCAACGACCACTGGATGATTCAAAGACAATAATGTAATAGTCGTATTTTTGCCGCAGGGATTTGTCATCTATCGTCCCTACACAACAAAGATTGCACTTCATTATGAGCAACATAAATCACATGTTAGTGAGAATAATTCTACATTCCTCCACCATAACGATATATTATCGATAATTAATGACAGCCACTTTTATTATGAGTTATTATAGATGAGATGTATCTTTTGTAGCTGCCAAATCCGTCGCATATGGGCTTATTGTTTGTTGTAGTGTCTGATTATTTTTGCTATTTTTGTGCATGTTTTGTATGACGTGGTTTGGAAACGTGGGGGGGTATTAACAATTGATCAAAGCAACCTAACTCGCACAGAATATAATTAGGTGCGACGTGTATCAACGGGTTAGTTCCAATCATTGCGTAAGTATCCAAATGGGTGCAATGTAGGTGGAGATGTGTTAACACGACAGATTTGATTCAGCCGCTCTGCACTTCGTTATTTCGATACATACAGCGATTACGACCACGATATCTCTCGAACGACTTGATATAGATGCAATCTACCAGAGGCACTATCATTATCTCAACATCTATGATTATGCTCGGAGATAGGAAGCCTACTTTGACATGTTTGTTACTGTATCTATTTTTCATCATTTTTGGCAGTTTTTTGAACATCGTGGGCCGGTACGTAAGCGGGTCGGAAGGAGCGACGTACAGACCTAACCCGGTGGTGCCAGAGGGTTAGGTCTGTCCGGTCCCACCACGGAAAACCCACCTCCGCGCCATATGAGGCGGGTTTTCCGTCACAAAAGGCGGGTTCTAAAAGCTCAATAGCAACGGCCTTAGAACCCTTTTGCTTGTTGCGTGTCCGACACACTGATTTTACACCCACGTTCCCGTGTTATTTTTTTTACCGGTAAATTTCTGTACTGCCACATATTATACCATCTTATGTATCAAATATCTAGCGCCACCATGGCATCTTTTTTTATTTGCTGCAATAACATCGAAGAAATTATCAACATAACCATTAATAACATCTACATCACTTGGTGACTGCCTGTCCAAATCTACGAATCTACTCTAGACGATATATTGAACTTACGGTTCAATTTGGACACGCAGGCACTGTACATTCCAAACAATATTGTACGTGCAGAATCCAACCTCCTTTGCATACCACAAGCGCATTTTTCGCCACAACATAACAATGGAGACATATATATCCACAGATTGTCCAGAGAACAGCTACGAAACATTATTAGCAGGGTTACTATCGTTTATACATGAAAGTTCATTCCTTTCCCATTGGTACCGGCTCTGGGATCGTGCCGATGATAATCCCACACAGGAAGTGCGTCGACTTTCAAAGGAGGAACATACAAATAAAATTGATCAATTGAATCAATCATCATTGCCACGATATGTCGGTATCGATCATGACAAATGGATCTATCTATTAGAACGCTGTGGATTGGTGAGTGTATCAGCGGATGGTAAAGTCAGCATGACCAATGTGGAGAAATGGAACAGGTTTTTCATAACATATGACATCGTCGCGGAAGTTGAACCGGCGAAGTGCTTGAGAACGAACACACGATGGTACATTCGACTTGGAGTGCTGATTGATACCGAGTCAGATGAAGGGGAGAAGGAGGTACTGCACAAGACAATCAATATTGCCACCGTACACTGTAAGAAGGAAGTAGGAGTAATACTTGAATCTACAGTCATTGATTGGGTCACCGAAGATCTGAAATACATCAACGAGAACAGATTGCACTTGCTGAATGTAAATCGTAGAGTTGTGACTTGCTTTGAGTCGGATTTGGGTACTATGCATCAAGAAGAAGATAATTTGATTGATCCGATAGTGATTGAACAATTCATGGCTGGAGATCTTGCTTGGGAATCTTTCTGTCTTGGCAAAGAAGGCGCCGCAAGTAGTTGGTGCATCTACTGCAAGCTCTCTCCATCAGCATGGAGCGCGCCCGGTCACACCAAAGGTGAAGTTTGGGATATTGACGGGCTGCAAGAAATGGCTGATAGTAATGCCAAGGGTGCTAAGAGATTGGGTGTAAAAAGACGACCATACTTCCCATGGATCCCAAGCAAATGCTTCGTGAATTCAAAGACGATAGCATAGATGGTATTGACGCAAAAATTGACAATGTCTGTGACAATATGATCTCTCTACTGAGCAGTTGGGGTAAGGTGTTCAACACTTTATATAGTAAGGACCCATCCCAGGAAGACAAGGCACAATTCAAAATTGACTTGGATACTGCCGTACGAAAGCACCGTGCACTAAGGGGTTTGGTTGACTACAATAATGATACGCCAAAGCTTCATTGCATTGAAGATCACGCAGTGGATGCACTCGAGAGATTCCCAGACTTGCTTCTAATGATTGAGGAATGGGTAGAACAGTTTCATCAAACTGAGAAGAAGCGGGTAGAGAACAGAGTCAGATTTATCAAAGATGCTTTTAAAAGAGCTGAATCTGCGTCTAAGAAGAGGGCGGCTGTAAATGATTCAACGCTCATGGTTCAAAGTAGAAGAACTAAGAAGGCAAGAGGGGAATACAAACCAAAGAATGTATAATTAATATGAGTAAAATCTTAAATTTGAGTAACATCGAGGTTGTACGAAGCGCTGAAAATGTAGGCATTAATAGAATATGGTATCCGTCAGCGGTTTTGTCGATTTATATTGGTACATCATGTGTATTGAATGTTGTGTTGGGGTCGTAGTAGTGGTGCCGTCATGGTGATGATCTTATGTCCAGATTTCTATTGACGGGGCATTTAGGGGGCCATACCACATATATTTAATATGATGTAAAATTTATCAAGTAGCCCCCTTAACCCCCGAAAAGGGGGATGAAGGGATGCGCGATTTTTTCTATGGAAGAAATCAGTGTGCCGATAAGTAGTATTGTAGTGTAATGTAGTGTTGTGTTGTCGGCAACAATGAACACTGAGACTGAAAGGAATTATTATTAAGTGTAGTAGGGCGAGCATATTTTTAAAGCGAGATTACTCAACGGAAAGGACAAATAATAATGAGACGATCGACAACATCTTCTACTCCTCCCGAAGCATCAGCCTTGTCCTACTACGGCCATGATACTGAAGAATTCAATCATCACTTACCTCTGCAGTCGTCATCATCGTCGTCGTCATGCGTCATTACAATGACACCATTAATACCCGCTACTGCTTCTTCTGCTCGGCCTAATGACGCCACGACTCCTCACAATTATAACCATCTTATCGACAGCAATAATTATGCGGCATCTTCTTCTGCTCCTTTGAGGTCGTCGCGGCGAAAAACGGAACAAGACTACAATCATCACCTTCTTCGTGATGATGATGATGATGATGATGATGATAGTTGCAATGAACTACTAGGAGAAGATTCATCATCCTCAGTTTGTACTACCATTATGGCTACAGTGGAAAATTACTCACAACATCACTGCTCCTCATCGCGAACAACAGCAACAAAGATATTCGTGCTGAGTCTCCTTTTATTCGTTGCTGCCGTAGCAATAGTATACAATAATCAAGATGTATATGATGATAAAAAATGGAGCATTGTGTCAGACACTACCACTGCTACATCATTGGATAACGATGCAACTAGTGGAAGGAGAAGAGATTCCATCGGCAGTACGACTAGTAGTACTTCTACTTCTTCTTCTTCTTCTTCTACTACATTGCTAACACGCACGTCACAATTGTCATCCTTACTTTCAAATTTGGATGCGAGTGATGTCATTGAATGTTATATTGTCACTCGAATGGCAAATTTGGCAAATGTGGAAACTTTCTCGTCATCATCCTCATCATTGTCTTCGGGAAAAGGAAGTGGTGGTAGTAACAACAACAACAACGACAACAACAACAATCGACGAAACATTCAAACAATAGAAAAAGACAATGACAATGATGATAATGCCACAACTTCAACATCTTCATCATCTTCGTCGTCTATTCCAACTGGCCCAATCCTCATACGAAAAGCAGCACTTGCGTTTCGATATCGTCCCAAAGTTGCATCCGTGTCGCATGTTACACCCGGAGCAACAACAACAACTACTACTACCACATCATCTTCAAATGATGACCTTTCGGATACAACAACAACCACAACATCATTGCCATCCGCGGGTCAAATGATGGATCAACAGAAATATTTTGAACTGACATTAGAATATGGTCCACAACGTGCGGGTGCGTCCAAAACATCGGAGTCTATGCCGATGGTACATGTTGATATGGAAGTTATGGCCAACTATAATAATGAAGGTGGGAACAACAACAACAGCAACGACAACAACATGGGAAAGTACGTCTCATGGGACAATCAAGGAAGTATCTACTACTCCACACACATTTCCAACGAATGGTCCGGGGCATACTACATGGCTCCCATTACCGGAGTAGTATTCGAAAAGATTTTGGAAAAAGTGATAGAGTACCCCACAAAGCGTCCGAGATACCAACCATTTGAAGTGGTGTCAATCCCATCGAACAATATCATTTTGAGGAGTTCTGGATCAGATGACTTTGTGTGGGATATGTTTCGAGATTTGGCGGATTTGTATGTGGATATTGATCCTATTTTGGTGCCGCAGAGGGGGAAAGTTCAATTTTATGTTGCTGATCCAATAATTGAAGCGAATGAAGAAGATAAGGAGGATTCGAGTGGAGGTGGTGGAAGAACAAGGTCTGAAGTGGAACTAAAGCGACAACGACGTCCCAATCCCAATGTGAAACGAGTCGAGGGTGCTCTGGAAAGTTCCAAGGCTGCGGCATTTTACGAGAATTTTTTCAATTGTGCAAATGCCAAAAAGACTGGAGATTATTCCATGTATCTTCCTTTGGTGACGTCGGCACCCTCTCCTGTTCCACCTCTTGATGAAGAGGATACGGTTATATCGAACACTACATTGGATGTGAGCAAAGCTGATAAAGTGGATGATGGATCGGATGGAGATGGATCTCTTCGAAGGCTTGACGGCGCTTCAAATTCTACCAGTGCCTCCTCTTCTCAGAGTGACTTTAATGGTGATGCTGAGTTAGAAGTAAAGGGTGGTGATAATAGCACCGAGTCTTCTCCACCAACAGAAAGTGAAGAGGTTGGAGATGACGCCGAAACAGCAGGGGTTGCAGCAGAGGGAGACGAGGATAACACAGTCTCTTCTCCTCTAATTGATGATGATGACGACGATGATGAAATCGAAACTACGGAACCTGATGAAGCTAATGTCGACAGTGAAGATGATGGTGATGCAGCCAAAGCTGCTGAAAACGCAGCTATAGAGGCAGCACAAAAAGCCGAGGCCGCAGCGGCTGTAGCTGCCACAAATTCATCTTCTCCCGAAGACAGCGCAAAGGCTGCAAGTGAAGCTGCAATTGCAGCAAAAAAGGCAGCAGATGCATCTGTTGCATCAAGGGCGAAATCTTCGGCTGAGGGATTACTCAGTGGAGTCGGAGCAACGATGACTTCAATATTATCTTCGTGTTTCAGCGACCCAAAGTATGGCATTCGAAACGTTTATGAAGAACAGAGTACTCCGACAACGACGACTTACGCGTATGTTTACCTGGACGGGGATGTCTTTATCCGGTTGAATCTGACGGCACCGTATTGGGGCCCGTCTACAGTGCTACAAACAGTTCCACCACCTCACGCGCACGTGGAGGGACAAGGCGATGTTGTAGATTGGGCAATATTCCTGCTACTCATGGGGGGGACTGTTTTTGGCTTCCTTGTCATGGTTCATCAACTTGGCGTTAGCATTGACAATCGCTTACAGTTTCGGCACGTCTTCCATCCGCTAGCAGATGATGATAGCGTCGAAATGGAACGATTGGAAAAGGGCGGCGGAATTCCACATTCAATTGGAATTGATGCCATCCCAGTCAGTTTGGGTGGTCAACTTTCTCATTATAATGGTACTCAGAGAGATGGACCGCCATCCTCTTACAAAGACCGACTTCCAGACTCTTCAATAGATGATGAGAACAATGGCTTACTAGACATAGAACTTGCAAATCGAGAAAACATCGTTTCCGTGAACTCACCTAAAGGGACAACTCCAAAAAGGATTGATCTCCCTATCAGTCTAAGGTTAAAGGAAGAAGCACCCGATCTGGTTGAAAGACCAACGTTAAAATCTATGTCCAAGGTTGCATTACCACATTCGTCCCCTCGAGAGGATCAGAAACGGGTGCTGCCTGACACGAAAAAGACGAATCTACCGGTGCTGCCAAACATGACGTAAGAGTGATAAATCTAGCTGTTGCACTGCTCTTGATGTGTGATCCTATTGAAAGCTTTAGCCTTAGAGTCGCAATTGGCTTCCAAACCTCTAGGCTCATATATTTTCCGACCGAGATCCTCTTCTCTCCATACAATACAAAGCATTCTTTTCGCGGAGATTAAATGGCTCTTATCGTAAAAGCAAAGTATGTACGATATTCAGCACTCCTTTTCTTCTCAGGGGACTGCCTTCTTCTTGTAGCAGAGAGTTCTTGCTATGTTCTTGCATCGATCATCCTCGCTCGCTCTTTGACACATTAACCCTAAACCCGTCATGCCGAAAACATCAGCGCAAATCCAAAAATATTGTATCCAAGCTTCGGAGAAGTGAGGGCTGAAGTGTTTTTTTTAGTTGAGGGAAGAGGTGCCGCGCTGGAAATTTGCATCTTGTTGTTGTTGTTGTTGTTGTTTTTCAGACTA
>JAHBBA010001155.1:0-11974 GCA_018806925.1 Skeletonema costatum
GCCACCAATCACAAAGCTGTTTCATCTTGGCATTTGAGACGCCCATCCAAATAAAGCGGGAATGGGAGGGCCATCCTTCATGCGCGCAGGCCAAAGAAAATCATCATCAACTCGGATTGATGCAAAAATACAGACACGCTGTTAGTTGAAGATTGAAGAGGCAGTTCGTCAAGGAGCAAATAAATAATATCATCCTTCATGCCCAAAGCTGTCAACAACATGACGGAGACGTATGAGAAGAAAAGGAAAGTGGTCAGTGTATCAGCGTATGGCGAAAGCAGACCACAGGAAAAGAGGTATAAATATGAATGCTCTACTGATGGATGTACCAATCATGCCTTAAAAAAAGGAGGAGTGTGCGTTAGGCATGGGGCAAAAAAGAAGCGATGCAGCAGTGAAGGATGTACAAATCAAGCTAAGCAAGGAGGAGTGTGCATGAAGCATGGGGCAAAGCCGAAGGTCAAACTATGCAGTAGTGAAGGATGCACAAATCGAGCCATCAAAGGAGGAGTGTGCAGGAGGCATGGAGCAAAGATCAAACTATGCAGCAGTGAAGGATGCACTAATCAATCTCAAAAAGGAGAAGTGTGCTTTAGGCACGGGGCAAAAGTGAAGAAGTACATACATAGTGTTGGTAACCGTGTAGTTTTGAAGGAGGATGCATAAATCGAGTAGGGCAGAGGGTAGGATTGTGTTCCAATCATAGTGCCCATGATGCAGGAAGTGTCCAGCCGAATGGTGGTCAACGTGGAAATGTTCAGAAAGGAGGAGACATACAAAATAATGTGTCTACAGTAACAGTGGCGAAAAATTGCGACAGCAAAGAGGGGGAGAAGAAACCACCTCCTGCTGGACGAAAGAAGAATCGGAGGGCAAAGAATGCCAAAAGGTTGACTGCTGAACTGAAAGTGGCCAAGAGTGAGGTAGCTGCAGTGAATGTGCAGCTGAAAGAAACGTCTGATGAATTAGAAGCAGTTAAATCCCGGTATAAATCAGAACACGAGGAAAATGAATTTTTATTTTCCCGAATGGATGATATGGTGGCTCAAATTGAGGATGCATCTGAGTTTTTTGAGGAACCGCTCGAGACCGAAAAGGCTGAAATGGACACTGAACTGAGTGCAAAGTTTGGGGAGTGACGGAGAAGTTTGAGGCGGCTAAATTAACTTGGAAGTCATGGTGGAAGGAGCAGAAGGCGAGTGTGTTCACGGAACTTTCTGAATCAGAGACTCAAATGAAGGAATTGACGGTCAAGCTGGAAAAGTTGGAGGCGGAGAAAAGGAAATAGCTGATGAGTTACAGGCGGTGAAAGCTGAATCATTTTGGAAGTGGCAGGAGATAAAAATACATGGAGATTATGAGGAAGATGCCATTGCGATTGAAGAAACCGAACAATTCAACAGAGCCAAAATTCGCCAAGGTAAACTGTGCGTGGCAGTCCCAGGGCTTTCAAATGCAGACAGCGAATCAAAGTAGGGACAGAGCTATAAGCGCAACCGCAAAGGAGAAGGACAATCATGTGGTATTCGATCCAACAGTAGTGGAATTTGAAGGCAATGCATTTCACAAGAATAAATGCTACGGATTGAAAGGTAATGATACTACCATAGTTGGAATTCAGCGGTTTGTATCAACAGATGTTGCTCTGTGCATCTTGGTAATTGGATTCGACCACACCATCTTGGCTGAAGCAGGGACGGACCCGATGGAGGAAGCATTTGTGCAAGTATTCAACTATGTCAAAGAGGTATCATTGTCAGCTTTAGATGAAGAATCAGACAAAGTTGATCAGATTCCGCGTTTGATTTATCAAGCTCAAACACCAGGAAATTGGCACTCGTTTGGATATTTTTATGATCGAACAAAGGTCAAAAGGGTGGGATTTCGGAAGCAGACACGATCTTTAGAGCTGTTTGCGGGAGCAGGTGGGAGTTTGCAAGGGTAAGTTAGTGATATAAATGCGTTCATGCTTGTTCATGACAAGATATCAGATATCACTCACTGTTACTTTTTCACTCACTGTTGTTGATTTATCGACAGGTATCACAACGCTGGATTCCACACGGTCATGGCAGTAGAAAATGATAGAGATTCAGTTCTTACACTCCGAGCAAACAATGAAGATCTGAAAGTCTATGACGGCTGTATCAAGACATTTAACGAGGACTTCGAAAAGATTGCTCTTGGTCTTGGCCGTATCGATCACATTCACTTCAGTAGCCCTTGTCAGGATTTCTCCATGGCAAATAGGAGCATAGCCAACAGTTCCGAAGTAAATGAGCCAAGAGAACGAGCCGACTTATCCCTGTTGCTGGTGGATCTCATCAAGAAGACATGCTGCGACACGGCTGTATTTGAGAATGTCGAAGGGATTTGGAGTAGAACAAGCTGCGGATATCTTCGTACCATTACATCAGAGATTATCAAGTTAGGCTACCAAGTCCGATGCACAGTCCTACACGCTTGTGATTACGGCGATCCCCAAAGGCGGCCCCGATTTTTTATGTTTATAGCCAAGAACAATGTGCCCCTTCCTTTGATTCCTTCGGCAACTCATGGAAATGATTTGAATCAATGGCCATACGTTGCAGTTCAAGATGCCCTCTCTCAGGTTAGTAATGACGGTTCGCTATCAAAACAGACAAATCTACAACCAGGTCAACATGGTCACATTCGTCTTGATGGTAACAACGTCGCTCCTACGTTACGCGCTTCTGCATGCACGCCCTTCCACAACTCTGAGGACCGATTGATCACTGTTAGAGAGGCTGCAACACTCCAATCCATGGTATACGTTTCAAGGGAATATTACAAGTCAATATCGTCAAGTCGGTAACGCCATACCTGTTCGCTTGGCCACAGCTGTGGCGAACAGTTTTCGGGATGTTCTCGTCCATGAATATGGAGAAGAAGTCAGCAATGATGAAGAATTGAGTTTATGAACAATGTAAAAGATATAAGGCACTTCGTCACAATACTATTCACACAACAGTTGATGTATCGCGCCATAGATAATAGCACCATTCGATGTTAAAAATTGCCCTTGGAAATGTGTGGTTGGGCTAGGGATACTATTATTCATTGACATAATACTATTATTCATTGACATAATAAGGGGCATAGGCAAGTATTGATGCGTCAAATGATTCGGCAAATATTATGTCTCCTGTAGCTCGCTGTAATTCACCCTCACATTTATTTTCGTCACTATTAAAGAGATAAAAAACTTTGAATATATCTTTGCGGATGCGGGGTAATAGTGGGAGCACTATATTGATCGTTTCTTCCCACCCGACGCCCAAACTATGATGTGCCGACGATTGGACCAACAATACCGCCGGCGATGCAGTGGTGATTTCGTGATGACACGTTGGATATTACCCACCGTCGATGATACCATTCAATTCAGCATTGAGCATTGGTCTAGTGAGCATGATGTGGTTTTTATTTCCAAAGGTGCAAGGATGTGTGATATGTATTGTACATACTTATATAGCTGTGTGGAAGAGAGAGAGCCCTGTCTTTGAAATGAACTGGCATGCATATGCATGCATGCAGGCAGCGCAAGGCATTATTTGCGTATTGAATTCCCACGTTCTTCCAACAGTGTATGAAGCCAAATTTGGCCGAGAAGATCACGAAATTTTATTTCTCCAACCCAACACACCCCGCCCAATCCAACGCTCAGACAAACAATTCCGTGAACATAACTCCATCATAACATATCAACGCTAATTCATTTTACTGCCACCTGCAAACAAATGGCTATCAAACCTACTTCAGAACAATGTCCATGTCGAAAGAGGAAAGGTTCAAGACGAAATTGGAACGTCTCAGTCGAGCAGATCAAAGATTTATTCTCGAATACAAAGATTTTGAAGAGAAGATACGCCAACACGAGCAAAGCATCTTTGGTGGGTCTCTTGAAGATCATCTTCTGAGCGTCAAGCGAAAGCCCATTGGCACAAGAACTGAAGAAGGGCAAATTAGTGCAGTGCTTGCATATCACGATTGGGTTTGCTCAACGAAGCAGCTGGTTCGTTACAACGCATATGTGAGCTTGCCAGAAGTTCTTGTTTCGTATGATGATTTGTACCATTATTGCAAGATGAGAGTAGAGGAATTAGGCCTAAAGGTATACAGCCAGAATGTGATTTGCATAGGAATTCTCAGAAAGCTTCAATTCATGGAAGCAGACGAGCAGCTTGACGAAGAGATGAAGGGAGAAATAGCAACAATGAAGGATAAGACGCAAGTCCTAGTCGCCGCAGCCCAGCGGGAACTAGACAAATTTAGAGAAGAGCGCCCTTCTGTAGATGAGCTGAGAGAGAAAGGAGAGATGTTATCTATCACCGATTTGGCCAAGGTGTGCCAAAAACAGGTTAGTAAGCGTTCCTTGCAATATCTGCAGACAATTCGTTTGAGCTAATGTGTCTCCGTCTAACACATGAATTTGTTTTTGTGTAGGCATCAAGAGTTGAAGTGTTAGTAAATAACCGCAACCGAACGAAACAGACACGGACACGTGAAGTGGTAGGAAAAATGCTGCCAAAAGAAATCTTGAGGCTTGCAGTTATTTCCATGCTGCTAAAAATGCCATTGAGAAGGACAGAATTCGAATCGTTTGCAATCGATATGACAACTAGGCGATGGAGGTTGAAATTATCAGCAGAAGAGCGCAAAAGCGGGTACTCTATAAACAAGACACTCTCTAGGTAAGTCTACTGTCTGGTCGCAACAACGTTAGTGTCACTCCATATCTATCTCAGTCTTGCGTGAACATTTTTCTCAGGAGGGAGATGGGTGTGTTTGAATTACTTTGGAAAACAAAGCATTCCCAAGATGATGACTGGGCAGAGGCCAGCACATGGCAGCCATTCAAGGGGATGGACACTGGTAGAATCCTGAAGGCAACTACGCTTGATATAGCTGGCGTAGAAGTCACCAACAAGAGCCTTCGAATTGCTGCAGAGTCATATGCTGATCAAGTTGGAAGCGCTGGTGTCCAAGATTCATTGAACTTTGTCGAGGGCCACACGAAGCGGGTTGCAAATGAGTATTACAGACGCAATGGCTCGGCGGCGAAGATGGCACCGTGGGAAACTCACATTGAAGGCCTTATCAATAGCAAAGATTTTCCAGATGAAATTGATGGCGTTGATACGACATTGGACGAGAGGATTGAGAAGACAATGGATGTATCACAGCAAGAATGGAAGAAGAGGATAGCGCAGAAGATTCGAGATCTCATTGCGAAAGACCGCCTGAAAAGCCAACCATGGAAAGCGTTTACGTGGTGGTCGGTAGAAGAAGATGCAGAGCTGAGAAGGCTCGTAAGGATTTATGGGAAAAGTTCTTGGAAAGATATATACGAGAACTCTGTGATTCTTCGAAAACGATATGAAACTTCAAGATCTGGTAAGAAACTGCTATATATTTGTTACGCTTTGTTTCAGCTCCTTTGTTCGGTCAATAATTCTCACGCTAATATCATTTCATAGCCTTTCACGCCCGTGCATGTTTGAGAGACCGATGGAGATGGATATCACGCCGTCCGAAACATAATCATAATGATCGTAGCAGTGTGAAAAGGCATGCCGGTGGCACTGTGGTCCAGGCCATTCATAGACGGAAAAGGAGAAAGGCTTCTCAGCTTCCTCGGGCACTTAATTGCAACACAGCCATGCCAACAACAGATGCTGATGGCGTCAACGACGTGTATGATGTGGAGGCAATAGTTGGACATAGACACAAAAATGGCCAAGAAGAGTACTTAATCAAGTGGGTAGGTTATCCTAAAGAAGAAAATACATGGGAACCGAAATCGAATTTGAACGAAGCTTCTTTGGAGGATGCAAAGGCATATCGCAACGCAAAGAAGAAGAAGAAGAAGAAGAAGAAGAAAATAAAGTTTGAGAAATGAAAATTAGATTTGAAGTAATAAGGGAAGTATTATTTACTCATCATCTACTGTTGCGTCTGCGTGCGTCAGAAACTTTCCAAAAGTGTATGATCTGTTGAGGTTATCCGCAATCTTGGGCCATCTACGCAAGGGTTACTTGAAGCCACCCTTGCCAAGGTGATGGCCAATCAAGCCACACTAGAGCACTGGTATATCGTACCCAACTTCTTTCCGACGACGCTGTTGCTGTTGCTACTCAGTGGCAGTGGAAGAGGCAGTTTGTCAACAGAGCGAAAATAAATAACAGGTACGAGAATAAAAGGAAAGAGGTCAGTGTGTATCAGCTAATGACGATGCGGACCACAGAAGAAGAGGATCAAAACTAGATGCAGTTTGCAGTGTTGGCAAATGCACTAATAAGGCTGTCAAAGGAGATGTGTGTGCATTAGGCACGGGGCAAAGGTGAAATAATGCAGCAATGAAGGATGTACTAATAATGCTCAAACTGGACGAGTCTAGTGAGCATATTCTCTTATTTTAGTTGTGTGTAACTTGGCCTCCGGGCATTACACGTCTTTCCCAACGAATGGACTTACGAGTCCTCGGGCAGTGTTCGTGCAACCCCTATGGTAGGCGCTTGCAGTTATAGAAATAAATGATATGCTAAACCCCACACGTAAGATCCAACTCACTGTCCTCCAAAGACGACTGCGATCCCACCTTAGACGCGTCCTCAGATACAACAGAAGAGGCATCATCTTCACTCTCCAAGTCCGCAGTAATCGGCTGATCCCATCACCACCGGCGGGAGATCCGTGCTGATGTAAAGCCCAATAGTCTTCCTCCTCCTGTCAATGTATTCCGTCAAGTGTACAGCCCAACCTCTCAAACACATCCTTCCGAGCTGGATACGTCCACTCTCCGGTCTGGCATTTCTTCTTAGGTCGATTCTCTCTAGCCATACGGCAGGCAGCTCGATAATAGAAGCCTTCCAGACACCTCAACGCCGAGTCAGTCAACACCCAAGTCTCACTCCCATACAATAACACTGCCTGTACAACCGCCTTAAAGAATATACCGCAAACCCTGGGATTCATCTTTCCCCACGCAAGAGCCGGTGTATCATCTTCCACACCTTACGTGCTTTGGATAGATTATCCCGAATCGCCTGCGTGTCGGTATCATCCATCGACATGAGCCGACTGAGATACTTAAACACCTCCACCCGCTCCAGATCCTCTTCGTACGATAAAACCTACTTCGAGAGCCCTTTGGTTCGCAATGGCCGCATTAGTTTGCACAATCATTTCCCTCCCCTCCCGACAGAACTTTGACCTCTCATGCCTGGCAGCCTTCTGAGGGTCAGCCTGCATATTGCATAGCTGACACTTCGGAAGGTTTCCATGCCCCTTGACGTCCACAAAATCCCGCGGGTGACGATCACGGAAGTGCCGACGAAGACTCCACGGCGTGTCAAACAAATCAGTGGCGTCCTGGCACGCTGGCACCGGGCAGAAAAACTTCCCACCCATGCTAGCATGTGCAGTGAATGTCTCGGGCTCCCTATCTTCCAACACAAAGTCCCGATTCAACTCCCTAGACCGAAAGACACCGTGTTGTGTCTCCAAATGCTGGTTCAGTGAGGCCACAGAAAGAATCAAACCACATTTATCGCATTCCACCTGCCGTCGGTTCCATTCCTTTCTTATTTTAGTTATGTGGGCTGCGTTGTGGAGAGAGAGCGCTGCCACTTTTGTGCTATTTGAAAATGAACCGGTGCGGTATTATGCCGAACACAAAAGCGTGCCACCCCGTCCGTTGAACGCTCCTGTCCCGCCCTGTCGTGTCCTTCCAAAAAATTTGAAATTATTTTTTTCAAAGTTCAAGTGCACATCAACACAACTCATCGATAATACCCTCCATAGATAGTACGATAGTGACGGCCATTACAATAGTTCCGGTGTGTAGATCAATTGCCGTCGTTGTCGAAAGTTGTGGCTGCTGCTCTTACAGTTGTTGTAGGTATTACTACCATTCCGATCGCCGTTCCGGTCACCACCATTCGCGCAACAGACAGGAGCCGTTCAAGGAGTCGTTCTCCTTATTATCCTTGTCAGCACCGTGATGATCGTCGTTCTTCTCGTTCCACTGGCCAATGCCTCGCGATAATGGCAACCGTCGCTCCCCGCTTCGTACCAACACCACGCATAACAGCGTGGGCAGTGAAGCTACGAAGGTGGCAGCAGCAGCAGCAGGCGGCGAATCTCAAGCAGCAGTTGATGCACATGAGAATTGAAGAGATGCTTCATTTAATTATCAAAATGCAGATTAATAGGCATTTGATGCCGTAATTAGTCGTTGCATTTAATGATACTTAGCAACTTTATTCGAAGTTAAAGATAATTACAATACCGGTAACACCCCTCAACCTCTTCATGTGTGATTGTTGAAAGAATCTCTATCGCTGCGTGTGCACATGCATGAGATCCTGCTGAACGCATGACGCCCAAAGGCACTCTCTGCAGCTTATTCACAAGAATCTTCCAAACTTGTTCAATAGGATTTAATTCCGGCGACCTTGCGGGTAGGAACACGAGCAACACTCCAACTTTACTGTTATCACCTCCATTATTGTGGATAGAAGCATTGTCCAAAACAAGAACATCTCTGGACAGAAGAAGCCAGAAGCAATAGTCATTTCGAGTTGTAGTGCAAACATGTCAGCTCCATTCTTTTCTTCGTGTATAATATCCTCATTCGAAAGAGATTCTGAGCACAAGCCGGTGTTAGATAGGCTATTGTGCTTGCGTCTCTCGTCATGCTGCAAACGCCCTACCAAATTCATGAAGCTCTTCCTCCACCTTCCGCACATATCCACGGCTGACACCACATTGCTGCGCAATAGCAGATATGTTTGGTCGCTTGCCTCCAGCTGCATCCGTTCTGTGGAATAGGCCGAAGCAACTTCTAACTTCTTCGTGTACGGAAGGGATGCACCGCTTCTGTAGATAGTTCCGTGCTGATTTATATTCGCGCCTTGTTGCCGCAGGTATTCACGTTGGTCATAACTAAGAGGCATTATTCGATGATGGGTTATATCATGTGTGATGGCGGTGTTGTGTCGAACTGCTAATTGCTGTCAAACTGTTGCCGACAGGGGGGAGAGGTGGTAACAACAACTGTAAGAGCAGCAGCCACAACTTTCGACAACGGCGGCAATTGATCTACACACCGGAACTATTGTAATGGCCGTCACTATCATACTATCTATGGAGGGTATTATCGATGAGTTGTGTTGATGTGCACTTTGAAAAAAAAAATTTCAAATTTTTTGGAAGGACACGACAGGCGGGACAGGAGCGTTCAACGGACGGCGGTGGCACGCTTTTGTGTTCGGCATAATATGCATTACGTATTGAATTCCCACGTTCTTCCAACAGTGTATGAAGCCAAATTTGGCTGAGAAGCTATTTCGTGCCAAAGCAGAATTCTCACGAAATATGCACCCAATCCAATCAATGCCCAACACCCAATGCATCAGCACGCGCAAACAGCATCTTGAAGGTTTAGTAATGACGATTCGCTATCAAAACAGACAAATCTACAGCCAGGTCAACACGGTCACATTCGCCTTGATGGTAACAACGTCGCTCCTACGTTACGCGCTTCTGCATGCACGCCCTTCCACTACTCTGAAGACAGATTGATCACTGTTAGAGAGGCTGCAACACTCCAATCCTTTCCCGAATGGTATACGTTTCAAGGGAATATTACAAGTCAATATCGTCAAGTCGGTAACGCCATACCTGTTCGCTTGGCCACAGCTGTGGCGAACAGTTTTCGGGATGTTCTCGTCCATGAATATGGAGAAGAAGACAGAAATTAAGTTTATGAGCAATGTAAAGATATAAGACCACTCTCTTCTGACAACAGTAGCTTCGTGCTGCCCTTTTGCTTCTACTCATGCTTGCCGGTGGCACAGTGCAGCCGCAACGCAGCTGAGTGGCCCACTCGGGATGAGTTTGCACTGTAATCCTCATTTCTATTGCTATAATCGAACATTAGCCATCCATCACATCATACCCCATATATTGATATTACCCTGCAACATGCTCTGTCGTATGTTGCATAAAAATACTGCCTCAGATGTAGTAAATGGATGTAACAGTGGTCCGTCGTCATTTGATGTATCGCGCCATAGATAATAGCACCATTCGATGTTAAAAATTGCCCTTGGAAATGTGTGGTTGGGCTAGGGCTGGTGATACTATTATTCATTGACATAATAAGGGGCATAGGCAAGTATTGATGCGTCAAATGATTCGGCAAATATTATGTCTCCTGTAGCTCGCTGTAATTCACCCTCACATTTATTTTCGTCACTATTAAAGAGATAAAAAACTTTGAATATATCTTTGCGGATGCGGGGTAATAGTGGGAGCACTATATTGATCGTTTTCTTCCCACCCGACGCCCAAACTATGATGTGCCGACGATTGGACCAACAATACCGCCGGCGATGCAGTGGTGATTTCGTGATGACACGTTGGATATTACCCACCGTCGATGATTACCATTCAATTCAGCATTGAGCATTGGTCTAGTGAGCATGATGTGGTTTTTATTTCCAAAGGTGCAAGGATGTGTGATATGTATTGTACATACTTATATAGCTGTGTGGAAGAGACAGAGCCCTGTCTTTGAAATGAACTGGCATGCATATGCATGCATGCAGGCAGCGCAAGGCATTATTTGCGTATTGAATTCCCACGTTCTTCCAACAGTGTATGAAGCCAAATTTGGCCGAGAAGATCACGAAATTTTATTTCTCCAACCCAACACACCCCGCCCAATCCAACGCTCAGACAAACAATTCCGTGAACATAACTCCATCATAACATATCAACGCTAATTCATTTTACTGCCACCTGCAAACAAATGGCTATCAAACCTACTTCAGAACAATGTCCATGTCAAAAGAGGAAAGGTTCAAGACGAAATTGGAACGTCTCAGTCGAGCAGATCAAAGATTTATTCTCGAATACAAAGATTTTGAAGAGAAGATACGCCAACACGAGCAAAGCATCTTTGGTGGGTCTCTTGAAGATCATCTTCTGAGCGTCAAGCGAAAGCCCATTGGCACAAGAACTGAAGAAGGGCAAATTAATGCAGTGCTTGCATATCACGATTGGGTTTGCTCAACGAAGCAGCTTTGGTTCGTTACAACGCATATGTGAGCTTGCCAGAAGTTCTTGTTTCGTATGATGATTTGTACCATTATTGCAAGATGAGAGTAGAGGAATTAGGCCTAAAGGTATGACGCCAGAATGTAATTTGCATAGGAATTCTCAGAAAGCTTCAATTCATGGAAGCAGACGAGCAGCTTGACGAGGAGATGAAGGGAGAAATAGCAACAATGAAGGATAAGACGCAAGCCCTGCTTGCCGCAGCTCATCGGGAATAGAAACAAATTAAGAGAAGAGCGCCCTTCTGTAGATGAGCTGAGAGAGAAAGGAGAGATGTTATCTATCACCGATTTGGCCAAGGTGTGCCAAAAACAGGTTAGTAATCGTTCCTTGCAATATCTGCAAACAATTTGTTTGAGCTTAATGTGTCTCCGTCTAACATGTGCAATTTATTTGTGTGTAGGCATCAAGAGTTGAAGTGTTAGTAAATAACCGCAACCGAACGAAACAGACACGGACACGTGAAGTGGTAGGAAAAATGCTGCCAAAAGAAATCTTGAGGCTTGCAGTTATTTCCATGCTGCTAAAAATGCCATTGCGAAAGAAAGAATTCGAATCGTTTGCAATCGATATGACAACTAGGCGATGGAGGTTGAAATTATCAGCAAAAGAGCGCAAAAGCGGGTACTCTATAAACAAGACACTCTCTAGGTAAGTCTACTGTCTGGTCGCAACAACGTTAGTGTCACTCCATATCTATCTCAGTCTTGCGTGAACATTTTTCTCAGGAGGGAGATGGGTGTGTTTGAATTACTTTGGAAAACAAAGCATTCCCAAGATGATGACTGGGCAGAGGCCAGCACATGGGGCAGCTTTGGCTGCCAGG
>JAHBBA010001156.1:0-15658 GCA_018806925.1 Skeletonema costatum
TCAGGTCATCTACGAGGTTGTAGCGACGCCTATAAACAAAAAGGGCTTGACCCGCGTAAAAGATGCTTCTATACTGTCATGGCGAACTATCATGGGCCGCTAGAAGCTGTTGAGGTTCACATTGTTAGTGTTGGATACGATATGGTTTCACAGGGCAACTCGGTAACTTGGTGGTTTCAATTTGTTTTGAACTTTTTTTTTCGATTTATATGATTATGTATTTGTTTATTTCGATATTTTCTCATGCCCATTTCCTATGTGCATTAGTTTGGGTTGAACTGGTGTTGTCATAGTTTTCTCTTATGTAATCTTTTTTGCTTCATCATTTTGTATTTATAATTTTTATATGAGTTGACGACTTCATTATTTCAGATTCAGATGGCACTAGATGGAATATTGTACTGAGTACACTGGGCCTCCATCGCTGTCTACTATTTATAACAGAGGGAGAAGCAGAATATTCATCAATATTTGTCTAGCTGGAGGCATACATTAGGTAACTTTTGGGCTGATTTTCGACGCCTTCTTCAATCCCTATCTTTGTATCAACTGGAAAACAAAAATCATAATGAATCTCGCTCTCCTAGATCCATTCCGGCGACATATCCCTGATCGTATCGACTCTACACTGACAGTTCCGCGCGCTCTTCATCCGTTCTGGCCGCAAAATCAGAGTTCGAATGTAGCTGATAAAGAAGAAGACGAACAGCAACCAAATGAAATAAAAGAGAAGAAGTCGTCTGATAACATCGATGGAGATGAATTTGATGCTCTACGAAGTAAGTCTACCGAGGGGGAAGACGAGAGCGATGTTGGGAAGCAAGATAAGAGGAGAGATACAGAACAAGAGTCCAAGTCGAAGAAGCGGAAGAAGGACGCAGACAAACAGGAGGAAGAGGAAAACAACAACAGATACTGGACTGCTTGCTACACCGTCTCTTTTAATCAACGGGGCACGGCGCTTGCCTCCGCTCATGCCTCTGGCCTCGTCCCTGTTCATGACTTCATGTCTAGGACCATGAGTGCTGTGTACTGGCCTCCTCCCCCAATATCTTTGAGTGAATCAGACACGTGTGCAAGTTTAGGTATGAAGAATGGATTGCAATTTAGTGGGACTTTTAATGAGCGAAGTCAAAACAAAAAGAAATCAAAAATCAGCCAGAGGGGAGATGGTGCTGCGTCGAATAAGCAGCTCACCTATGTGAATGGGGTTACTTCCTTGAGCTGGGATCGACACAATAAAACCATTTTGGCAGGTGCTATTGGTGATTACAATCTACGCCTGATGGACAACTCTCACCCTCAAGTCAGCCTTGATTGCGCTGAGGCTGTCAAGCGAGAATGGATGACAAAACAGAGCGGTAGCGCCACGTCGAAAGATTCGAAAGAGGAGGATAAAAGCGGCATATCTCTGGAAACTCCTTCTGTTTACGCTTCGTTTGATAAATTTGATGGTGAAAGTGTTAGGCTTGAGTTGCAGGCTTCATCCTGGGGGAGAGCGAGGTTGCTCCGTGGGGACGTTGTGACCTCAAATACACAGACAAACAAGTGCCTCTCTTCTTCTGCTGTATTATCTTCGTCTCCAACTTCTAAATGCTCCACAACCACAACAGTGAATTGTATGCGCCATCCTACTCTCGTTCTAGAGCTTCCCAGACCACTGGGAGGTCCTACACAGCTCCACCCGCATCACAACAGTACAGGTCTGGCGTGCCTTGACGACGGAAGCCTTGTTTTTATTCTACATCCCTCCAATAGCTTTTTATGAAACTCTTCCAGCATCACCAGAAAGTTCTACCAGCGCGAAGGAGGCTGAAACGCTCGACATAATGAAACGTGACGAATCTAGGAGAGTTGGAAATATTGGTACGTTCATTGTTGTTAGTTATATATCACTTCATCTTCTCCTGAATCGTCAACTGATGATATTTTTTTGTGCAGCCTATCTGACGGACCCTCCTCAAAGCGAAGAGGACAACTCATCTTACTTTATCACCTGCGCTGCGTTTGGTAAGAACGGCGAGGAAGTTTATGCAGCTACAAAATGTGGTTCTCTCTTGGTATTCCTCACACCACCATCCATAATACAGTCACTTCAAGGTGAGAGAAGGACTGATATTAACCTCAAGGTGAAACCATCAGTGGTTTTTTAAAGTACCAGGGGCGGCTGCAGCTTGGCAAATAGTTGTGAGCAGGAATGGAAAGCACGTGCTCTTTAACTCTGCAGATTGCGCGCTGAGACTATATGATATTGACGAGATCTTCAAGCATGACGGTGAAACCAACGCCACAAACATTCCGCCTCGTTTTGTTTTCCAAGACACTTTGTCCAGATCACCCTGGGCGAGTGCGGACTTTTCTGCGGACGGTGAATACGTTGTTGGAGGATGCAACTCATATCCTCAGCCTGGCGACAATTACAATTTGTTCATGTGGAGCACTACCACAGGAGAGCTGGTAGATCAGCTTAAAGGGCCACATGCATCACTTTATAGCCTGAGCTGCCACCCTACGCGATCTTTCATTGCTGTTGGAAGCTCAGATGGAGTGATTGATGTCTGGGGTCCCCGGGTTCAATGGACAGCATTCGCACCTGATTTCCAGGCGCGTCAGGCAAATGTCCTCTACGAAGAGGAAGAAGATGAATTCGATATCGTGGTAGACAATAATCAAGGAAACGCAGCAAGCGAACACAAAGAACCTCCCGAGGAGGGGATAGTTGACATCATCACTGTAGAAAAGACTGCAGAGGAAGTGACCTTTCCCGTTCGTGTCTTGAAACTATTCTCTGAAAAGTCCAAACCAAATAAGTCGGAGATGTGATAATTATTGGCTTGGCTATTGTTCGACATGTAAACTAATTTACTTATCTCTCACTAGATTGTACTTTCATGGATGCAGAGAGCGGCCTACCTTGGCGAGGAGTACGTTCATTTTTGTTCTCATCGATTTTCAACTCCCCTTGACTGTGACTCCCCTTTCGATGATAGTAGAAATTCGCCATGTTCGTTGTTTTAATGTAGTCTGCGTTCTGCCCGTGGTCTGCCCCCATTGTTCGTCCCCAGCTAGTAGAATGCGCCATTATGTTATTGTCCTTCTCTTCATCTTTTTCATCGTCTTCTCCAATGAAAATACCAGAACCACCAGAAGTAGTCCGCGTAAGATTGTTGGAGGAGTGATTACCACGAAGTCCCATGCCTCCCCAACCAAGATTAGAATCGACAGACTCTTTTCCAGTGTCAGAAAAGCCATTGTTTGACGGTATAAAATCATTTCTAACCTGAGCATTGTGTAATTGTACTTCATCCATACTCAAAACTTTCTCATAAGGATCACAAATGTTGAGACCTCCAAGACAAACGAGTGACGGGCTTTGAAAGAAACTCGGCGTCCTCTCATTGAAGGTGGGGTTGTTGTCTCCACTTTTCTGTTCAAGGACCAGACGACTAGATGCATGATGCGCTTGGTACGCCTCTATCATCATCTTCTTTCGAAGCCTTTGAACACATCTATCCAACGTTCTTTCTTCTGCACAATGACTCTTTATCCTTGGAATGTGTCTGATTTGTGGCCAAGTAAGAGAGAGGTTAGAGGCGTTATGAGAAGCATCACAAGAACAAACACAAGATAAATATCACGGTACATACCTCCACGTTTCTCTTTCAGCGGCAAGGACCCATTCCTTGAACTCCTCTGGTGTTGGATTCTTGATCAAATTGAACATCGCGCTAGTCAACGATCTATGTTGTTGCCAAGGTATCAACGAGATATCCGTATCGCGGCCTTCGTATTCTTGAGTGAAGAACTGCGCCCCCATATTTCGTCTCGTATCCCACAAAGGAGCGATTCTTCGACCTCCAAACAGATCGAAAACGTTGCGCAAGTAAGAGCGCAACTGATTTTGTAAGAAATGAAGTATGCCATTAATGTTTCCAACAAGAGGATTTATCCACACAGATCGCTCGAAACCAAAAGATGCAAACATGACGGCATGGGGGTTAGCCTGACTGATGATAAAGTGATTGATATTGAACATTTCCGAAAGCTGCTGCATCGGAAGGTCAGCCTCCATACTTCCGTCCTGGAACAGGACTGTCATTCCGCTGGTACTCTCATAACGTTCAGTTCCATCTGGATTCTTCACCACCAGTCTATTTGCCTCAAATACTCCGGGCAAAGACGCCGATGCTAATGCCGCACTCCAAATTAGCACATGTGGCGATGTCAGGTAGTTGAGCAATCTTGGAGGGTCACTTTTACTCCTAGGTGACACGGTAATATTCAGGATACGACCAGTGCGATCAAACGCTTCTTGAAAAGTAAAGTCACCAATGTTTGCTCTCAAGCAAGCCTCCAAGTGACGAGTGTCATTCTTCAAAATATCAGTTGGACGCTTGAACCCCGTCAAAATATCATAGATGAAAGACGAAAAGTTTCTCAACGTTAGAGGGATGAGAAGCTGAAACGCTCGTTTCAATCCTGTATCCTTCACCTTAGCAGTCTCGGCATCATATCCATTGTAACCCACAGGGCGAAAGAAGTCCGTCTTCATCAAGCCACTGTGTCCAGGTGCATGTGTGCCCTGCACTTCAAAAAAGTCTCGAAAACATTCCTCATCAGTGCGTGTAGCAACTATAGCGGTCACGATCGAGCCGGCTGAACTCCCTCCAAGAACTCTGGGCATCAGTCCATTAGTCATCAATGCCTTTACAACCCCAACATGGTAGAAACCCAAGGCTGCTCCTCCAGAGCACAAAAATGCGGTTCTTCCATAGGAATGTCTTGTTTCATTAAAGAAGGCCAACCGTGATTCGCTTTGAATGACATGGCGAGTGAGAACGAAACACATTGAGAAGAATGCTATGAAATGAAATAAATTGTAGAAAGATCCCTAGACGATGATCACTTACTTTGGAATTGGATCGTCGTTAGGGGCAACAGGAGCATCACAAACAAAATCCAAAGCTGCACAAACAACGTTGTGATATGTTTCAATGAGCAGCTTCGTCCCAGCCATCGCCCTGCTAAACAGCCCTTCATGCAGCAAACCAAAATGATTCCTCCCAATACCACCACGTAGCGTAAACATGAGATCAAAGATATCACGACGACGCATCAAATGAACCAATTCATCAATACGCGCCTGGATCCTATCACTCTCATACAATAGACAATTCTTCTCTGTTCTCCAGATATCAAGCCCCTGAATATTGTCAATTTGTTCGGCCAGATCCATCCATTCATCTTGTGATTCCGCCATGCGTTGCTGGCTGCGTAGCTGACCGATGAGGCGTGAGTGTGTGGATACACTGGCTGCAATCGCTTTAAAGATATACCATATTTGATTGGCAGTTAACTGCACACAATTGGATGATGTTTGCAACATTGAGTTAATCATTTTGCACGCGCAGTAAGAGGATAAATAGCAATAATAAGATCTATCTCACCATTGTAGTTTGCAATGTAATTGCAATTACTACTTGACTAGCAAATTCTTTTGGCATGAAAACCATGTTCAATGTTTCCAGCACGACTTTTCTCATCTCTGGCAGGTTTCTAATGATCGTATCGGCAGCTCTGCGTGGTTGGATTGGATGACGATAGATTTGTGAATAAATGACGTACAAGTAAAAGTAATGAACATGCAAAGCAAACGCATAATCTGGGCAACTTACTCTTGAATTAGATGGCGTAGAAACGCCTCCAGCTCACTTGAATCAATTTGTTCCGACTTCATTTTGTCTAGATCTAACGTAGCATATATATATTGTCAATTCACAATCAGAACCTTGCAACGGTTTCGTGTAGGAACTCTCCTTGTAGAGTTCTTCGACTGCTGAGTACAATAATCTACAATATAATCGTGATGGATTGATCGAAGAGATGTTATGTCGACCAAGAGTAATGTCGACGGCGTCAATCTATCACAGAAGAATGCTTTTTGCGTTTTGATTTTGGTGTCAATGACACGCGCATCTGATTAATGGCGCGGTTTGGTTTGTACAGTCGAGTCAAAATCACCTGTCTCTAGGTACATAAGTACTTAGATTTTACGATACCAATAAAATGACAGATAGATTATTTTCGTAGCTATGGTACTCTCTCTACAGACCCTGATCAATATTGTCAGCGCGCTACGCTAGAGCACGACAGGATAGAGATACACAAACCAGATGGTTCTTCATTTCAATACATATACTTATTCATATATGTTCGTCATGTAGACAGATTCAATCTACGATACCTTCAATGCATGGAATGGGAGTGGTGGATTTCTACAGCAAGTGCATCGAGGACGTGTGGTGACTGAAATTCTATCTGAACTTGAAGTTGAACAAGTACAAGTCAGGTTGGGACTCATGGGCGAACTTACTGCGGATATGTAATCATCATGAAGAAGGCGAGGTACACGAAGAGAAAGGATAGGCAGAGGTCAATTTCTTGCATATGTTTTGATCGTGCTGGGTCGATGGGATCTTGAGATGCTCTACTCAAGGAAAAAATGCTCACGTTCTTTCGATCGGTGTACTTGTTTCTTCGTTGAAAATACTCTGCCTCGCAGCTCCTAATTGCCTGTGTTATTTCGCGTTTTCACTTTTGGCATTCTTGTTCGCACTGCTCTTCTGTTTCTGTCAGTCAAAATTGACACTGTTGGGTTCTGCCAGTTCTGCTCTCCTACTTGATCTTGACATGATATCGATATGGACCCATGATATGTGGCAATGCTGCTTTCCAGATCGCACTCCAAGCCAGAGGTGTAAGTAAGTAGCTTACTACAACCTTGTTTGGATTATAATAGCTTATAATTGTAAGTTGTGAGGGCCTTGTGTTCATGATCGTGATCAAGACTATTTATCTTTCAATGAATAGATGTAGATGAACCTCAAGAGGAACCTTGCTTTGCTGCAGGCGAAGTGGTGGCTCTTGGACATATCTTAGTGAGTTGTGAACCGCGTGTTTGTGTGACATAAAAGTAAGAACTACATATTAGAGTAAGTAGATAGGACAAATACTCATATTATTTGTGTGTATGGTACTTACTGGCATGCACAACATAGAGTTAGTAAGCAGGTAAAGTAAGTAGAAGATGGGCTCAATGGAAACGATCTTATAATATCCAGTATGTATTGTTTCCAATACATATCCATAATTACCCAGTGAACTGACTTGAGATCACTCCTTGGGCCTGTTACAATAGGGAAGGCTGTACTGTGTCACTAGGTACCTAGGTAAAAAGGTATGGATGAAGCGCTGTAAAAATTTACACAATTGCACACATTACATAGAGAGATACAACCAAATCAAAGGAGAGCGATAAGTAGGACTATTACATTTGCTCAGGTCAAATCACGGTGAGAACTTGCATGCTCGTCCCTTTACTTCATGTCTCGGTGGGAATTGCAGGCTATAATAAAGTGAAAAGCTTTCATCAGCTCAGTTGGATGGGTGGTGTTGGTGTGACCATGGGAACTTGTGGCGGACAATAATTAAGGATGCCATCAGGATGCCTGTGGCTGTGAAAATTGAACAAAGCAGCGCCGGCCGCGTGTCTATATATATTATGACGCCGTTGAAGACGACGGAGTTGATGCAAATGTTGATGGACTGCTGCTGCTGTAGCATGGCAGAGTAGTAGCTAGCCATGGGTATGGGTTTTAGAGACGAGCAACAACACACCCTCACAGCCGCAGCATAGTAGGTCTTGTGCGCGCTCGTCTTCACGGCAGTGGCTGTTATCGTCATCAATTTTGTTCTCGGCCGGTATCATTATCGAAATTTAAGCATGTTCTCACATTCACTCCCTACGAGCACAACTCTTCATCTGATTAATATATTAATATTAGACTTGTCCTTTCACTTTCACACAGACACAGGTGGCTTTATATGGTTATGGAACTGAATATGAGCTGTGCAGATTTGTATGGAGGCGAATGGGTCAGAGTTCGTCACGTCCCGTCGGGCAATATCTGGCACCCGGCAACTGACGCATTGGCTGGGACCGCTGTGTATGGTACAGAAGGCGTTGACAACGCTCCCTGGTCTGTGAACTTCGCATCAAAACTTCCAGCAGGTTGCCCTTACAATGAGTTCCTTTTCGCTACTGGTGACTGCACTAAATGGCTTGTAGCAACAACTGATGCGGTCATCGGGGATACTTATATAAACGCGGATAGGCCAATCTTAGCATCTTCGGATGGGTCCAATTATGTGGCAAAATGGTATAATCGAGCAGGCGCTCCTGAGGATCCATGGATCTCCAGTTCTATTGGAGCAGGCAAGTTTGTGTACGGAGAGGGCAGCAATGCTCATTACACAAACAGCTTTCAATCGAATGGCGGAGCGGATGTTTACGTCAGAAGTGCTTGCCGCTGTGAGCATTTACATGGAGGTGAATGGGTCAGAGTTCGTCACGTCCCGTCGGGCAATATCTGGCACCCGGCAACTGACGCATTGGCTGGGACCGCTGTGTATGGTACAGAAGGCGTTGACAACGCTCCCTGGTCTGTGAACTTCGCATCAAAACTTCCAGCAGGTTGCCCTTACAATGAGTTCCTTTTCGCTACTGGTGACTGCACTAAATGGCTTGTAGCAACAACTGATGCGGTCATCGGGGATACTTATGCAAACGCAGATAGGCCAATCTTAGCATCTTCGGATGGGTCCAATTATGTGGCAAAATGGTATAATCGAGCAGGCGCTCCTGAGGATCCATGGATCACCATTATTGACCATGGCAGTGCTATTGGAGCAGGCAAGTTTGTGTACGGAGAGGGCAGCAATGCTCATTACACACACAGCTTTCAATCAAATGAAGGAGCGGATGTTTACGTAAGAGATCCTGATTGCCCATCGTCTCAACCATCGTTGAATCCATCATTCTCTACCAATCCAACATTGGAACCTTCATCGGAGCCATCATCTCAACCCTCGTCCAAGCCTTCGTCTCAGCCGAGTTCTGAGCCGAGTAGTGAGCCCTCATCTCAGCCCTCATCTCGACCAAGTTTGTCTCCCTCGGGATCTGTTCAGCCTTCGTCCGTGCCATCGTTGAATCCATCTTCTTCCATGCCGTCTTGTTCGCCTTCCTCTGCACCTACCGAATCACCTTCGAAGCC
This sequence comes from Skeletonema costatum, assembly GCA_018806925.1. Lineage (NCBI taxonomy): Eukaryota > Bacillariophyta > Thalassiosirophyceae > Thalassiosirales > Thalassiosiraceae > Skeletonema > Skeletonema costatum. The sequence continues at coordinate 9,114 of JAHBBA010001156.1, forward strand.
AACTGGAGTCAATTTATTCTATCCTATATGGAGGATAGGGAATGAGGGATGCAGGCAAGTCACACTTTTCCGATTTTGAATGCATTTGTTGAAATTTAGTGTGCTTAAATACTCATGATTTTTTTTCGTGTTCAACACCAAATAGGAACGATGGTGACGAACCAGATTACATGGCTATAAATCCGACAGATTGGCTATCCAGCTCAATGGCAGCTTGCTGTAAAAAATTCTTTGGGGGCTATATGTATGACATTTGCATGGGAAGATATCCTCCGGACCATGACGACTGTAATATGATGCTTTATTACCCTGACTGGGAAGGCGCCAATAAAAATTGCCTTAATGACGGTAAGTCAGCATGTTGCTTTATATTTCTTTTCTTGATGTTTATGTTTATGCTGCATCATTCTTTGATTTCTCTCCTCATCCTCGCTTATAATCTTTTCCTTTTCTAATACTTAGGTAAGGAGCCTTATTACATGCTCTCCAACCACGAATATTTCTTATCCAACACACTCGAAGAATGCTGCAAGAATTTTTATGAATGGAATCTCTATTCCTGTACTGGCACGAAACCAACATTGACGAATGGTGACTACTATCCTGATTGGTCTGGGGGAAGCAGCACTCAATGCCTCAATGACGGGGAAGTTCCAGACTACATGCTCTACAGTCAAGCTTGGTATCTATCTACGACGCTCGAAAAATGTTGCGAGAGGCATTTTTTCTGGAATGTCAACGCGTGCTTGGGCACTTCACCTGACGCGGTAGATGTAGGGACAGATAAGTGGTATGTCGAATGGAAAACCAGCACATGCGTGCAAGATTGCGTTGGAGAATCTCCTTGTGGAGGTATTGCGGAGTCTTGGGAACAGCTCTATAGCAGCAAGGATCAGTGCTGTGACAAGAGATTGCCTTGGGTTAACAAATGCCGCTATCTTTAGGATTAAGTCAGCTAGCGCAAGTGTGTAACTTGGCCTCCGGGCATTACACGTCTTTCCCAACGAATGAACTTACGAGTTCTCGGGCAGTGTTCGTGCAACCCCTAGGCGCTTGCTGTTATAGAAATAAATGACTATGCTAAACCCCACACGTAAGATCCAACTAGCCAACCCTTTTATGCACTATCCTCAATAGACGACTGCGATCCCACCTCAGACGCGTCCTTTCTGTGGAGGGTTGCGTCGATGACGGTAAAGAGCCCTATTACATGCTGAGCAATAACCAATATTTCTTATCCAACACAAGGGAAGAATGCTGCAAAAAGTTTTATGGTTGGGATCTCTATACTTGTACGGGGACTGAGCTAGAGTTGACGAATGGCGAATACTATCCTGATTGGTCTGGGGGAAGCAGCACTACTTCTACTTGTCCAAACGACAGCAAATATGCCTAATTACATGGCTAAGTCTATGGTCACCCTAGCCAGCAAATCTGTTCTCAGCGAGTATTGGAGCTCTAAAGTTGGCCAATATAGCTATGGAAAGCTGAGAGTGAGAGGAGTTCAAATCCGTGGCGATCTAAGCAAGGTTTTGAATCGTTGTGTGATGGATGTGTACTGTGACGAGTGTACCCCTCCAGTGGTAAATTGGAAAAATAAGGACCCCAGCTGGGGTTAACCTTAAGTTACAGCTAGAAGTGGGGCGAACAAAATATTTTTTTATTTTTCTTAGATCGTCACGGATTCGAACTCAGCTCAACGAGAGGAGCATTTTAAGCATATAAAAGCCTAGGTTAGCCCCACTGGCGGCTGAGAAACAGATATTTGGGGTGAAATTGGCTAGGGTGACCATAGACTTACCCTTACATGCTCAATAATCAAGCGTGGTATCTATCTACCTCGCTTCGAAAATGCTGCGAAAAGACACTTTTTTTGGGATATAAACAAGTGTTTGGGCACTAATGCAGTAGGGACAGAAAAGTGGTACGTCAAATACGAAGCTAACACATGTGTCCAAGATTGCGTTGGAGTTTCGCCTTGTGGAGGCATGGGATGAGGTCTTCAGCAGTAAAGAACATTGCTGCAAAGAGAAATTGTTTTGGGTTGCCAGGTGTCGCTCTAATTAGGCCCGTTTAAGAGTATATAGTGGGGAACAAAATCAAGGGGGGAAAGAAGTAGGATCTGCTGTGTAAGTGTAAGTGAAAAGAATGAAGAGACATAAATACGCAGTATCAATCGGAAAGTCTTTAGTGGCAAACAAGAATGCTGCGAGAAGAAACTGTATTGGGATATCGGTGCCGCAACAGATCTGCATAAGTAGAATATACTGATTTTAGCCGTGGTCGTGGTGGGAGGGACGGCAGTAGACTGCACACATTGTCATCCGATTTATGGTGCATACACACAAAATAGAGCCATTCGGTTGGAGCCCCTACTCTTGTGGCTTTCCTCACATCCACTCAGCATACGTCCTTACCAATCATCTCCGTAGAAACAGAAATCTTTCAGTCCACACCATTTGGCTCCGTTGTCGAGAGGGGCCATCCATTATCATTAGCACAGGCAGGCGAGCATCCTTCATTTCAACGTTGTCATCGGGGTAGTATCTTGTGTGGGGAGAAGAAATGGGTTTGTGAAATGCTTTCACACAACTGCGTCCAACTGGAAAGTTCCCTGACGCCTGTCCTAGTACTTGATAGGAGAGAGTGATAGTAACAACGCAGGACAACGCCGCAGGCACTTTTCTTTCACTGGAAAGTTTGGCTGCGATAACGACTTCATTATTTCTTCAACTGCAACTTGTTGTCATCTATGTCAATACTCATACTTGTCCCATCCAAAAATGCCAATCCCAAAACTATTAAATTGCCCTTAAACTTTGTCCAAGGCGTATCCTGTCCCAGAGGTGTCGTGATAGGCTTTCTAGCACTCAACTCAACCTCGTCTCCAGCCTTTGTTTGAAATGATACCTTCACTTCACCCCACAGTGACTTCTCTCGATTCTTTCTTGCTTGCAAATTACGTCCCTGATATAATTCATCCGATACTGCCATCCCTGATAGGCCAGTATCGAAGATGACGTATGTTGGAGTCCTATCATCCAGTTTCAGTGGCAGCCCGTTGACAATAAATCCAGCAGCCTTGGCTATATAATGGACAACAGGAGCCTTGTATCTACGGTTTCAAATCTCGAGTCAGGGGAATATAATCATCGCCCAGTATCATTGCTTGTTTGGATAGGGTCAGGGTCGAATTATCCCGAAGGTCTACGCAAAAGCTTTTGTATCCAGTTTTGTCCGAGAAACGATGGTCGGATCCACTTGTCTGTATCTTTTATCAAACCAAAAAATACTCCTCCGGGGCCGTCTAAAAGATCTGGCCCAAATACACCAAACGTTAAATTCTGCTGAGGTTGTAAATCTTCATCAAACGAAAACCCAGCCTTTCTCCATACGACCTTCCCTTGATTATTGTCGAATCCTTCAATAGTGTTGCTTAACCCACTATCAAAAGTACGTTCAGGATGGTAGCACCCCCATTTGTACTTGTAACTCCAGCCCTGCAAGTGGAAGGACATGTTAGGAATGGACTTCCAGTGTCTACAATTGCTCCAAATCTTTCACCAAAGAGATAGTAGTGCACCACATATGCATCTAGAGTTTGAATGTATTCAAGAGGAACTTGTATTCTGCTTCCATCATTGTTTAAACACCACTGATGAGTCAGTGATTGTATGCGCAATTGTAGTTGTTGTTTCTGTAGCGGCAGCGAGTGCAGGTGGATATATTATGGTTGCGGCAGCTGTAGGAAGGGTGGCAATCTTTGCTAGTTGCTGCAGCATGATTCTTCTCTGATTCACTTCTTTTGCCGTGGCATCTGTTGTACATTTAAATTTTGTTGTTGACTCTAGTCCACCTTGGCTAGCGCTGTCAAGATGTTGTTCTTGCCGGAGCTGGGCTGACGAAGCTGCGCTGAGATTGGAATCCACCGACTGACGCATTGGTGAGAAGCAGGACAATGAATGATGAATAAATCGCGAAGACGACGGGAGACCGACGCCAACACCTGAAGTCTAAAGACGACACCATCATGATAAAAGGTTGATTATTCATTAGCCGCCTGTTCCAAGCACCACCTTCCCTTTCCCCTCTGATTGTTTTTTTGGAGGAGGAGAAAAACGAAAGAGCGAGCGATGGAGCAGAAATTAAAGACTCTCCTCTCCTTTCTTCTTTGCTGATCTCTTTCTTAATAAGAAGAAGAATTGTTTTGATAAAATCGCCAATTTTTCAACTAGGAATTAGTACCTTGCCTTCACGCCCGATTGCTTCCGTCCTGCCTCCACGCTTTTGTCTCCAAAATCGCCAATTTTTCAACCTTGGCTACACATTCCTGTGATTGCTTCCTGCGTCCCACACTTTTGCAAGCTTCATCGGGAGACTTGACCCAGCACTAGGGTCCGCTCTCGCCTCTCCTTCCCCTCGGCTACCGCATCGCTCTTGTAGTCAGGAACATGATGGCTGGCAGACGAAGAGAAGAAGATAGAGCACCCATTGTTCATCGGAGCTCTGAACGATCCTCTTTTGTTTTTACCATTGGTGAGTACAAGGAGTCTTCTCCTTCGGGGTCGATCCCCATTTCAATATCGTTTCCCTTCCCTTCCCTTCCCTTCCCTTCCTTCCCTTCCAGACCATTTCGTCGGTCTTCTTCTTTCTTCAGACCATTGTTGGTCGCCAACTTCCTCTTCCTCCCTCGACCATTAATTCTTCGGTCATTTCCAGACGACGGCTCGATATCTTTCAAGGGGTCGATCCCCATTTCAATATCGCTTCAAATTCAATTCAAATTCTTCAGACCATTTGTCGGCCTTATTCTTCTTTCTTCAGACCGTTTCGTCGGTCATCACTCTTCCCCGTCGGGAGGGGTTCGATGTTTATCGGCCCGCTCGATATTCTGTTCATCGGTTGCTATCCTTACGGATTGCTCACCCCCCTTTCCACTCCTCCGGGGAGGGTGGTGGGGGACGGGTCTTCACCTTCGGGGATTGGGGTTTCGTATCCTCCCCCCTATTTATTATCTTCCCACCACCCATTGTGGCTACTTTTGTTCTTCCTTCATTTTCTAACATCCATTGGCGGCAGATGTTGCCATTGATTTTCAATCGACCGGCTTACCGACGGCTTGGCATAAGGGAAGACATATGGTACTTCCGTCGTATTTTTTGGGGAGACAGTGCCGGAGGATGATGATGTGTTGGCTTGGATGCGATAACACAAAGGGGTTTGAGCTGGGTTTGAGACCCGTTATGGTGTTGTTTATTTTATTGACTACGGAGAGGCTCTACAGAGCAATGAATGACCAAGGTGGGATCACTTTTGTACGGAGCACAAGCTTCACAACTGGAGAAAATCAGTGGCCTATCCGCCATAAAATCATTCAGCCAATTCCGTGGCCATAAGTCAGTCAACGTCAATATCACAATCACATGGACCTTTTGATAAATTCAGTCAATTATTCGGCCCACTATCCGGTGCCAATAAGTCAGTCAATTCAGTCAATTATTCAGCTACTTTCCATTATGACACACGGCTCTCAATTCAATTCAGTCATTCGGCCTTCCCGCGGGATGTGCCACAGTCAATCAATTCAGTCATTCGGTCTCACGGCCACAGTCAATTAATTCAGTCATTCGGCGGCCGTCCATAGGAACTTTTGATAAAATTCATTCGGCATATCTGCCCACAGCTGAAGAAAATCAGTAGTCTGATCCGCCATAAAAATCATTCGGCCCACTATCCGGGGCCACTGTTTAAGTCAGTAATCAAAATACCAATGGGCCTTTTGATATTGTCCGTCATTTCAGTCAATTCATTCTTCGATCGCCACATACGCAACAACAACTTCCTCTGCTCCTACCTGGATAGGATTTCTCTGGACGGTTCTTTCTAAATCATTAGATTGGCTACACACCAATTTGGGTTTGGGTGTCCTTCTCTGACGCCTATTCGACTTCCCCCCTATCATCAACCAGCAATACCATCTACGGCTTTCGCCCCCCTCTTTATCGCATGATGGCGTCATCGCAGTCCATCGCAGGAAACACCGCTTCGCAACGATTCGGTCACGAGCTGGCAATTTTCTCAGGCGCTCTGCTGCCTTTCACTCCCTCAGCCTCAGGTACATACTCTGCTGCTGCTGCCAATCAAATATCGGTACTCTATTGCCAATTAACTCTCGGTGTACTCTGCTGCCTTCCACTCTCTCGGGTACTCTGCCGCTTTTTCGAGGGCGCAGCCAATTGGGGGCATGGATGCCTTGCTTTCTTCTCTGGTACTCTGCTGCCTTTCAATCTCTCTGGTACTCTGCTGCCTTATCATCTGCTCGGACGCCTATATATTAACGTTCTCACGCATATGGCTACTTGTTTCTGCAACGGTTTCTTTCACGAACTCACGCATAAATGGGCTCCTTGGTAATGCTACGGTGTCTATATTCACAATTTCACGCTTGTGGCTACTTGGTTCTGCTAAGGCTACAGCTCTATATTCACGATCTCACGGTTATGCTTATGGACTTGGTACTGCTGCGGCATATCTTCACAATCTCA